>JAJEJO010049936.1:1583890-1851742 GCA_020662805.1 Glaucomys volans | reverse complement strand
TCTCTCTCTCTCTCTCTCTCTCTCTCTCTCTCTCTCTCTCTCTCTCTGTCTCTCCCAAAAAGCACAATTTCCAGATCAGATAAGAACTGGATATTTTTCTATTAAGGATTGCTAATGGTTCCCATCAGTCAAGGAATGGAGAAGGATAATGCATGCCTTCCTTTGCATGAAAGGACTCTTCTCCAGCTCTTACCCACCTTCCTGGACTTTCTTGTTGCTTTTCCTTCAAGTACTTAATATTTGAACAACCACTTGACCCCCAGCAAAGCTGTGTATCTTCTGAGCTTTGTCCTTTTCTTTCTGCTTTCAATGGCATTTGCTGTCTGGAGAAATTGTATCTCATTTTCAAATCAGAGCCCAAATGACCCCCATGCCTTTCACCCCCTGGCCCACCCAAGCTAACCTATATTCCCTCTGCTTCCTTGAACACAGGTTGCATGTCTTATCAGCACAGTCTCCTGGTTACAAGCTAATTTTAGAATGGGACTTTCTTGAGAGAAAGAAGCACATTTTGTTCATTAATTTTCATCCAATAATATAGAGCAGAGTGCCTAACCTGTTTAAAAATATACATGAAATTAGCACCTACTAAGTGCAAGATGTAATTTATCCTAAAATATAGTGCTTGACTTTTCTTTTAATGAATGAACCAACGTACAAAACCAGAAAGACCAGGTTTCCTTCCTCCACATCAATTAGCATTTTATTAAATGTGATGAATTCCATTTGCTGCAAAACTACCGCTCTTAAATGACTTTCATTTGGATATAAAGATGTACTTTCATGTTCAGAGAGCAGAAGATAAAATCAGGTGCCCTGTCATTATTACAACCACTGTCATTATGGTTATGATGATGAATATGAGATTATTATTATTTTTATTATCTTTGGCAAATGAGTTTTCTTTCTTTCCTCCAGAGCTTCCAGGAATGCTTCTCATGTGTTTTTAGCCATCCCAAAGTGTTTTGACATTTCTGCCAGAGAACTAGATAGAGAGGGGAGAGGGAAAGGGGATCCAGAGGCTGACCTTGGACTTGAGCTGGCCTGCAGCAGACTGCCCTGAGGCTGGGCTGCTGCCACTGCTTTGTCTCTTCCTTTGCTGCACTCAAGGCCGCCATTGATCAGCTGGCTGAATGCTTTACGGCTACAGCCTTGGACAGGCTGCTGGAGAAATTGATTGCAGTCAATTCCCAACAGATTGAGCCACATCGACTTGTCTCCTGGTCCCACCAATGAGTGCCTTGATTCCCCTTTGTAATTACCCCAGTATTCCTTCTGCATATTGGCCAGGGTCTAGGTTAGTAAGAGAGAGAGAGAAAGAAGGAAAGAGAGTGGAGAGAGGGAGAGAGAGAGAGAGAGAGAGAGAGAGAGAGAGAGAAAATGTAGGGACTGGAATAATACAGCCTTCCCCAGAGTAGGGTGCTTTCTTAACTCATGACAGGAAACTGGGTCACATTTGTTCATTATGAATTTATTATTGTAGATTATTAGAAATTTTGATTAGAGAATCAAGTTCAGTTCAAGACTCAACTTGGCCAACTAATTTTGTAAATTTTTCAAGTTCTCTCATAGAGGTGGGATATTGACGTGGGCTCACATTTATTGAGTATTTAAGCCACTAAGCACCACAATCGATGCTTTACAAGGTAATTTCTCCCCTAATAATTTTTAAAAGTTCACCCTACAATATGATATAAATAAACTATTTCCCTCTATTTCATGTAAGTGAACAGCAAGGCTAGAGAGTTTAGACTATTGTCCAAATTTATATTAGGAATCAAATCCAAGTTTCTCTGGACCTAAGGTTGCTGTTAATGTCTGCAAGAACTGTCAAGATGCTAACAAACCCAGTTCACATGAGTTTCCTTGATGCTTCACCTTCAGCCTTGCCTCTCCTACATGCCTCGTAGGTGACACACTTAATATGGGCACCTCGGTGTGATATCCATCGGGTTTCTTTCTCAGCCCAAAGGGAAGCTCTGCACCCCTGATATTTACATATTTGCATCTTTGCTTTTAAGATGAACTGAAAATATGCAATGACAGTCGGTTCTACCTTGTACATCCTTTTGATTAAGGATCCAAAATCATGCAGTGATTGATTCTCATGATGTGAGCATCAGACAACTTGCATCAAAGCCCCCTGGAGAACTTGTTCAAAACCACATTGGGCCCCCTTCTATCCCTATTTTACTGGAATTTCCAAGGTAAGTGTCCAAGATCGCATTTTAACCAGAGCCTCTGGTGACTCCCAGGAATACTAATGCTTGAGAACCACTGTGCTGAAAGACATATGTGGCCCAGAGTTCAAATTCTAGGTGGTTCTCACTCCCCTCTTACCCAGCAGGCTGTGCGTGACTTCCTCAGCATTGGTGTTCTGAACTCCTATTTGTTTACCCACCAGCCATCTCCACCCCGTCCCTTTCTCCCCTTGGTGTTCAAGTTTCATTCAGAGGAATGTACTTAGACCGGAAGGATGATCATAACTCTTCTAAGACAGTGGGCCATCCCCATTCTTCTTTGCTGGTTGTTGCTCAGAGGTGAGAATGTAACCTAATTCTGATGGACAGGATGCGAAATCTTTCCAGAGGATTCCTGGGGAAATTTCTCATTTCTCTTTAAGAGAAAGGAGAGGAAAGGAAGGTCCTTTGCTCCATTTTTTCCCTTACTAATTTGGAAACAGACCTGTGAGGATGTGATTCTTAAGGTATTACATCTATCCTGGGACTGTTAGGTGAAACATGAGAAGCCAAGAAGATAAGGTTGGCATAGTAGAAAAACATAAACGTCCTGTGCCCTTGAAAATAGGCTCAGAGCCACTCAGCCAATCCTGAGGTCAACTGATGCAGGTCTAATTGTATGAATAATAAATGGCCTTTGGGTTAAGTCACTGTTAGTCAAGATCTATTACTGCAGCCAAAAACATCTTAACTATCTCCTTATCCTGTCTTGCCCCTAAGCATTCCTTCCCTTCAAAATCAATGCAGAAAACTCACGTTGAAGCTTTATCAGCTCAGCAAGCTGCCTATCATGTGAGAGTCCGATGAAGAGAAATTAACATGGCCATTTGACTCTGCTGTCAAATATCAGATGTCATAACTCATCTCAGGCAGATTCTGGATTGCAGTAAATTGATGGTAGGCTTCTCCAACCCAACTTGGTCTATTGATCAGGGGTCTGAAGACCAGTGCCCACAGGACAAATCTGGCCTCCTGCCTGTTTTTGTAAATGTGATTGGAACACAGCCCACACATTCGTTTGCATGTTGTGTATAGTTGTTTTTATGCTACAATGGCAGAGTTGTCACACACACCAATGACTTTGAAGGCCTACAATATTCTCAGTCTGGGCTCTTTGCAAAAAGTCTTTTCTGATCTTGATATTGAGAATACAGTTGATGGTCAAGGAGAAAATCTTGTGTTTTAGATACCACGTGGGAAGGGGACCACATAGTTTTTCTACTGAAAAAAAAAATTAGGAATCAGGCTTTTACCCTCATCTGAACAGATGGGAACCCAACCCACTTCACCAAATGCATAGATAGAGTGGATGACTCTAAGTTGAATCAATATTTCTCGCATAAAAGAGCCTTGAATGTTGGCCAGTCTTTGGATAGGTCAAAGGTAGGATAAAGTAAAAACGTGGGTGCATGCTGGAGAAGTAGAAGAACTCTTGGGAGACATGGTGACCAGTAAGAGCAAAACTGGACCAATTACTGAAATTCAAAAGAGGAAGAGAGCTCTGGCTGAGTGGTATGGTTTCTGGTTGTAGGGTCAGGAATGGATGGTGAGGTCAGCTGAAGGAGTACGGCTTGGAGATTAGGAGTTGACCTTCATTTTGCTCTTAAAGGGCTTCCTAGGCCATCCTGGCATGCAGGTGGCTGCTGAGTGGTAATAAAAGAGCTGATGGAGGACCCACATGTCTGAGTTTAATCAGAGAGGCTACTTGAGCACCCCCTACCCCCCATTTATTTTCTGTAGGGTATCACGAGATAACCTTATTTACCGCAGGCTTATGTATGCACTCAAAAAAATATCTTGTTTTAAGGAAAAAGAAGTGAAATAAATATCTTATTTTAGACTTTAAATGGGCATTTGCTGTTGACAGGGCTGAACGACATGTAATGCCTGGCTTGTAACCTTGGGCAACAAAAGAAACTCTGAGTCTGTTTTTTGGTCTATGAAATACAGCGTAGGAGATATTGACAAGAATATACACGGGTGTGCACATTGCATTCAGAAACATGTAAAAAGTACTCCCTAAATTATAAACTGCTCTGCAAATGTGAGGTGTCACTGTTATTATTGAATGAGATTGCATACTGATAGACCTACAGTTGAGTTGGCTGTGAAAGGTCCCCTAAAATAGCTATCTAAATTGACCTGTTGATTGAGAATAATTCATGACTCTCTTTAAGATGTTGGAGAATGCCTGCCAACATGGGCTCTCTCGGCTTAGTATAACTGACACTGAAGACGTTCTTGTGACAGTAACTAGCCACCAGATTCAACCTCTCCCAGAGAATGTTCCTTGTCATAATGTTCCTTGAGATAATAGAGCGACTCCATCTGCCTGGAAGGGTGTGTTCATTTTTCTGCTTGCTGAAAGGAGAAGGCCCATGCAGCTTGGTTACCTAACAGCTTTAACATACATGGAGTTCAGTTTAACCCAGAGATACAGATGGCGTAAGACCAGAAATACCTCCGTGGGTACAAGGATGTGTTCACAGCAGCGCCATCTGCAAAGGTGGAAGCTAAACTGAAAGCCAGTGCATTTGAAGGGATAAGCAAAGGTTATTGAACAGGATGTTCTTGGCAGCAGCTACCAGTGTAGAAAGCTCATTGTAGTGTTTCCAGGGACTTCAGTTCAGATACAGGGAAACAGGCAGTGAGTAGATCTTGGAGATGAGAGTTAGAGATGAGCAGGGTTGAGGATCTTTGAGTCTTGGGCAGAAACAATTAACTTACCACAGTATTTGGGATTTATAGTTTTCTAAAGAAATTATTTGAGATATGTGAAAACTCATAAGTGTGTGTGAGCTGGTGGGCTCTGAATGAAACATGGTCTTTAATATGATACGCTTACACATGGTGATCTCAGTCAAAACTCATAGAATCAAACAGTAGAATGGCATCTTCCAGGGACTGAGAGCAGAGAATCACCAACTGATGGTTATAAAGTATCAGTATCTACTGAAGAACACTGTGCCCATGATCAACAACCATGTACTGTAAACTTAAATTTAAATGTATCTCACATCCAGTATCCTTACTATAATAAACTTTTGAAAAATCATACATGAATCAGGTGTTGAACATGAAGGTTGTTAGTTTAAACTGTTCCTTCTTTCTCTTGAGCACCTCTGTACCCCACTTATACTCATAGCACAATCCTGTCTTTGCAATTGCTGGGTCTTGTGATATGCATCCTGATTAGTAAAATTAACTCTGTTGAAGCTTTCCATGTATGTGACCATGGTATCCAACATGGAGTGTGTAGGTGACTGTTATGATTTAGATAATGAGATGTCCCCAAAGAACTCATGTGTGAGACAATGCAAGAAAATTTAGGTGGGCTATGAGAGACTTAACCTAAAAAGTGTATTAATCCATTGATATGGATAAACTGGGCAGGCAGAGTGGGGCTGGAAGAAGACCACTGGTTGTGTGTCTTCAGGATTTATATTTTGTTCCTGGTGAGCAAAGCTGCCACTACTTTCTGATTTTCATGTCCTGAGCTGCTTTCCTCTGCCATGATGTTCAGCCTTACCTCAGGCCCAAAGCAATGGAGACACCTGTCTACAAACTGAGACCCCTGAAACCATGAACCAAAATAAACACTCCCTCCTCTGCATTGTTCTTGTCAGGTATTTTGGTCACAGAGTTGGAAAACCTGACTAAAACAGTGAATCTAGGGGAAATCCTCTACAAGAATGAAAATAAATGGTCTGTAGCTGAAGACAACGGTATGGATGAGTTTCACTTACATGTATTGAACTAAAGAACACAGACCTAACGGAATCCCTAATTTACTATTCCATTTATATAAAGTGTAAAAACAGCAAAATAAACCAGGTTAATAGCCCATGTTGGATATCACATCATTGTTATTGTCATGAGAGAGACTTGTAAAAAAGTCTCATGAGAGAGACTTGGGAGGTACTGTTAAGTTCTGTTTCTTGATTTCAGGGTACAGATGTATTCAGTTTACAAAATTCACCAAGCCATGCATTTGTGACATTTTCAGAAGCTTGTTATATTTGCATAACACATTTTTAAAAATAATATTTTAATTATTTTAAAAAATAACTTTAAAAAATCTTGAGAGGCAAAAAAAAACTGAATAAGGTGTCAGGAATGTAGGACAAGCAAGCTAATGAACAGTTCTGACAGGAGCATGCTGTAACTCCTTGGGCAAGTCATTTCACCTGACTGAGCCTAGAGGCCTCGCTTATAGAGATTAATGATTCTTGCCTGTCAGGGTCACTTGAATATCAATTGACGAGAACCACTGTATGTAGAGTATGTCACACAGTGACATGTACACAGCAGGCCCCAATGCCTGGTGGTTATTAGGATTATGTGGTCCTTCAACTGTCCAGTTTGAAATCATCTCAGATGACACAATTACTGTATGCTGGAAGGCACGAGACTGAGCAATGAAAGCAGAAATGAGATGAACACTACTCTACGACTAGGAAACAAAGCCCAAAAAGTTCACTGAGGAAGAGACCATGGAGTTTAAAGATGTCCAGAGGCTGGATTTTATTCTGCAGATGGAAGTCATTGAAGACTTTGCGTTTGAACAGAGAAATCCATGGAACTTAGATGCAGCCAGATTAATTCTCTAAAAAGGTAAAAAAGAGTAAAATGGAAGACCTGGAGATGAACTTTGCTTTACTGAGAATATATCAGGTCTGCAGAAATCAGAATCTGATGATGTTGTTCTCATTATTAGAAGTTACAAGCTGGGATTCAAACCCTGGTGACTTGGCTGTCATGCCCATTCTGAAGCTCATCATGCTGTATCAATGTCTTGGGTATTACTAAGCCCACATTCATATGGATCAACAGTCAAAATCAATGTTCAACAGGCAATAGGCCACTCAATTCTGACTGTCATAGAGAGGGACTGACCCTTGTTTCCACGATAAGGACTATGCTTTTCATTACTCTCCTACCTGCTATGGGAAATAGCTTCCAATCATGGCTGAGGACAAAGAAACCATCAAACACTTAAAGATGAAAAGAAGATAAATAACAATTGTGCTCTTTCACTGAGCTGTCATATGACAGACATGTACACGTTACATGTGTTTACGAGTGTTATGTGTTCCTATGTGTTGGTTGATCCTTGTAACAATCCTATAAGGAAGTCTCATTTTTAATCCTTTTTTCATTAATAAGGAAGCAGAGTCTCTGAGAAGTCACAAAACCAGTGAGAGATTCAAAATGAGGTCTTCTGCAGCCCAACACAGAAATCAGCTCTTATTACTCCACTCAACTGCCTCTTAGCCAGAAGAGAGCTGATTTTAGGATTCGAGCCCTCCTTTCTCCAGTGTCCTCAGTGAATTCTGTACTTATTTGGAGGCCTGGGGCAGTCTGAAAAGCATTCCAAGGCTGAACCCCTGTAAGGAATTCTCCACCAACCTTCCCACTGTAAGCTGCAGCAGCGAATTCCTTCCCAGGTTAGTAGAAAGCCTCAGGCCCCAGAAGAGCAGGTGCTTGCCTGACCCAAGTGTCAACAGCATCTGATATATCTCATTAGCCCTGGGGAGAAATTCAGTCTGTTCTGTCTGCCCTTTCTCCCAGATGCAGTCTGTTGAAGCAAGAGAAAGAACCAAGGACCTACTTGTGAAGAAGCCAATCAATATCTCTTGGGGATCAGGGGAAGAGCATGGCTCCCTCTATCAACATGCCTTCTTGAATCCACAGGGTTTCATGAAAATCTATGGTGGCCACTAGCCCAGTGGTAGGGCCAGGGCCAGCCCTAGACTCAGAGAAAACAACTTCCTCTGTGGCAGCTAGTGAGAGGAGTTCAAAGGCTCCCTTTCCATAGAGGTCTCCCTTCCAGATCTGTCTATTGATCTGAAATCTTCCCATGTATAATCAAATCTTTGGGTAAAGTCCCTTGTATAGTCAGGATTCAAGCAGAGAATAAAAGCAGAGTCAGTAGAATACACAAACACATATAGGATGTGTATATATGTGTATCAGATCATCTATCTATCTATCTATCTATCTATCTATCTATCTATCTATCAAACCCCCAGCTCTAAGGTAGGACTTGCAGTCTCTTGGTGGGATTTCTTCTTCCTCATGAAAACCTCAGTATCGTTCTTAAGGTCATCCACTGATTGCTCGAAGTCCAGATCATAGAAGATAATCTCCTTTGAAATTATCTGATTTTATATGTTAACTACATCTACAAAATACCTTTGTTGAAACACCTGCAATCATGTTTAATTGCATAATTATGTGATACAGCCTAGCCTCATTGGCACATAAAACTTGGCTCATAAAATATGACACTCCTCTTAGTATGATGGAAAGGCCACCAGGATAGTGGTTATGGTCCTAGCTTCCTTTTCTCTTGGTATCAGCATTCCTAACACTGTAAGAGCATGCCTTAGAGCAGGTAATTTATGAACAACAGAAATTTATTGTTTACAGTTCTGGAGGCTGGGAAATCCAAGGAAAAAAATTCCAGCAGACTTAGTGTCTGCTGGGGGACCATTGATCATAGATGGCACCTTGGAGAATCCTCATATACCAGGAAGGGAAAGGAAACTCACTGCAGTTTCTTTTGGGCACTCATCCCACTTGTGAAGGCGGTGTCCTCATGACTTAATTCCATCACAAAGGCTCTGCCTATTAATACTATCATATCAGGTGTTTGGTTCCAACAGATGAATTTGAGGGGACACCAATATTCAAACCATTGCACTTGGAGAAGTCTTTTCTTCTCCCTGAACCTCAGTGTGGCTTTCTGAAGAATGGGTAGAGTAAGGAAAATGAAAAATAATGAAAGCATTGTATTTATCTGCAGGTGTCTGAAAATAAGCTTGTTTCATGGAAGGAACACCTGGGTCCACTGGACGGAATTCCAGAAGGCAGGGCCAACTCTTTTGCATTGAAGAAGAAATGCAAATTTAGTTTTGGTTAAGGAAATATGTCTCACAATGAGATCCCACCATGAGAGCGACTGCCTTATGAGATTATACCCTCCTTGTTCCAGAAGAAGTACAACTACCGAAGGGGAATATACCTGGGGAATCACAATATAGAGCGCATTAATTTTTGGACCAAATAAACTCAATGATGTTTTCAGCATAATTATTCTTTACTACTGGAAAAGCTTGCTTTTTTTTTTTCTTTTTTCTCCCCCTAGATCCTCTTCTGCCCTCAAACTTTGTCAACTTAATGTGTGAGGCAACATTAATATAAACAAATTCTGAAAGAAATATTACTCATTTGTACCCATCAGATGCATTTTCTGGATTTATTTATGAGATTAACTGTCACCAGTGTAATCTCTTAAATCAATTTAGACACTCTCATCCAGAAAGACACTGACTGAGAAAGCACAGTAACGGTTTTTGAGTTGGTGTGTTAGGCAAACCCTATACTGATGACTACTATATGCAAACACTGCTTTGCTTGAAGATCCAGCATGAGCTAGGTGTAGCTCCTGGACTCAGGCAGGGTAGTTCCCAAGTAAAACACACAGCAGCTCATGCTAGGTGTTATTGTTGATAAGTCTAGTGGGATAGGAAAACGTTATAGGAAGAAGAGATTAATTATGATGAGGACAAGGAACTACATTGCTATAGTAATGGGATTATTTAGCAGAGGATGAAGATGGAAAAGACTTGGGCAGTTGAAAGTTCTAGAGAAAGGCATTATGGGTGGACAGTACAAGTAGCACTTTGGGTAGCGGGAAGGTCACTGAGCTCGAGACTATGACAGAGAAGTTTTGGCAGGGGCTGTGGAAATAACAATGGTGTCATTATTATAGAACTGGAAAATGAGATTGGGGTCCAAAACCAGGGGGTGGTTGAAAAACCAAGTGACAATTTCCACTTTTAAGAAATTTCCAAGGGACAGAATTTTTGCTGCAATTTTCCTTGCTACTCTTAGAAGCCTCCCTACTGAAAGTGTCACTGCGAGTTGCCATGTGTCCAAACAACCTGTGTCCTGATGGAAAGCTACCTCTCAAAGTCTTGGTTTCCCCACCTGCAAAACATGCATCTGAAGACTTGGACAGATGATGCTCCTAAGCTGGAAGTGGCCAGGCACACACTTAAGTGCTTAGGGATAGGTTGTATTTCCTGGGGGAGTTCATAACAGCTTGAGAGCAAGTCTCAAATCAGCTAAATCTGCCATCACAATAGAGGTGGCAGAGGTGACATGGAGACTATCCACAGAGACATCCACCCTGTAGCCTTCAAAACCCTGTGCCTGTTGTCCATGGAGCATGTCAGCTGTTTGGATTGTTCAGTGTGAAATTTAATTTGGGCTCCTGGGTGAGCAGGGAGGAGGGTGTGAAAGATATGACACTGGTTAATTTCATGTTTTACAGGCCCAACAACCCTCAACGTACATTTCTTGGAGAAAACTGAGAACCTGCAGGCCACCATGTGCAATGAGATGCAGTCCAGGGGGAGAATGAAGATAGAGGAAAAGAAAAAACATAGAATATATCGTTTCCTGAAATCAAATAAACCCCAAACTTCCATTTCCATGAGTTTGATTGACAGGCAGAGAGAAAAAAGCAAAAGAAGATTTCCTTTAACTCTTGCCAATACCTTTGCACATAACTGCAAAGACTCCTTAGTCTGGCCTTCAAAGCCCCTTGCCTCTACCCTAATTCATCTTCCCATAGACAGATCTGGTCTTATCTCACTCTTGCTCAAAATCTTTCTGTGTCTCCCTGTGGGTTACAGCATAAAACTCAAACTCTTAAATGGAGCCCAGGAGTTCCCTTGCGTGATGGGACCCTGTCCCCTATCTCCCACATTGTAGCTTCCGCTATCATCCCCAACCATCCCACCAACAATATTGACAGATGAATTCCCAAATCTGCTGGCCCTTCTATATTGCTCTGCCTTTGTATGTTAAGTTCCTTCTGCTTAAAATCATCTCTACTTTGGGTCTCTCCTGGCTGCTTAATGCTCTGAATACTGACTCCCCACATACCACCTGAAGACCTTAACAGGTTACCTAACTTCTCTGCTAATTTCCACTTACCTCCTCTGTCTGAAGCAGAGAATGCTCCCTACCTGTCTGGTTATTGTGGACTTTAATGAACATCAAGTTTGGAGCCTACTGCCTGACCTATAGAAACTACCCAACAAATGACTTATTTTCCTTATCAATGTAGCTCAAATATTCCTTTTCTCTGAAGTCCCCCTAACTCACACAGGTAGAATTAGGTGCTGTTTACATGAATGATGCCATTACTCCTTGCATGTGTACCAGTTTCTGCGGTTACAGGATGTGGGCTGTACCTAACTGTCACTTGTATGTCCCTCTCCCCACTATTAGAGTGCAGGTGCGTGGATCAAGTTCAATCAGCTCTATAGGTCCAACATTAAGCCAAAAGTCCAACATGAAATTGTCATTTGATGCATGGCTGAATTAACGAATGGCAGAATAAGTGACAATTCACAAGCATGGGTTGCCCTTCAGGACCTAGATCATGCCTGCTCTCTTAGGATGTCTTATTTGACCCTGTCAGTGGAACAAAAAGTCCCCTCTTGTATGTCATGCCGCTTTGTCAAAGCCCTCCCTATACCACAATCACAGGAGCTTTGTCCCTATAAAGACATTAGCAGAGAACCTGCAGCACACTAAGAACCCGCTGCGCGGACCTCTCTCCATCACTGTTCTCTTGCTTCTCATTATCACTATTTCCATGGCAGCCAATGTTCCTGACATCATCAGAATCAGGATGGGAGAAGGTCATGCCAGATGTAGAGGCAGCCATAATGGCTGGGTTTAGTGCCCAAGCCACACATTCAAATGCAGACTGTGGCAAGATCCTCTGGAACACTATTCACAGCTGCCTCAGAAAATCGATGCTCAGGAGAAGCTGCGAGAAAAATCACAAAACCAAAAGGCCTTTGCTCATGGGCAAGAGGATATGTGTCAGATTGTGAGTAATATCTCAGGAGATTTTGGTTCTGCTTAAGAAGCTATCAATTGATTGAGAGTTTGGAACAAAGAAAAGCTTTGAAACCATTCCAGATAAACAAAACAGGAGGTGAAAATAATTACTGAATTGGTGCATGTATATTTGAAACTATCTGTAGAGTGTATTTCTATTTGAGAGAAAATAAGCATAATACAAATTTATTGTGCATTTATTATGTGGCAGTCTCTGTTTTATAACACTTTAACATGTATTGAGTCACTTAACACATGCCACAACCCTGTAAGGAGGGTAGTATTATTCCCACTTTTAAAATGACTAACTTGCTCAAGGTCACATTGCTAGGCAACTGACTCTAAAACTGATGTTCTTTGTGAATACAGAGGAGATCTGTGGGTATCAGGAATAACAGAGAGGTGTGTGGATGTGGTGTGATTTTTAAAAACAAAAGCAACAGGTGTATATTGAGCACCCAATATTTTTCAAAGCAAAGGAAATGAAGGCAGAGGGACTAGAACATTCCTAAAGATGGGAAGAACAAATGCAAAGACTTGAAATTATAGAACGTGGCTCTTCTGAGCATAGCGGAGATGAGGTCCAAGGGATGGCAGGAAAGAGCTCATAAAAGAGCTTCCATATCCCCTTGGGGAGACTGTCTTTTCTCAAACACTATTGAAGGAAGACTGATTCTGAGCATGAATGAGCAGACAAAGTTGGGGGCTGTGGTGGGGGCTGAATCAGGCCTGGAAACCTCACAGCGGGGATCGCGGTGAAGCTCCGTGGAGCACATCCAAGTTCAGGCAGAGGAGACTGACTTGATCAAAGATAAACATGTGTGCACTTTTTTAGGAGAGAGGCACGTGGAGATCAGTTGTACTTGGGTTCAAATCCCCACTCTGCCACAGCCTGACAGCCTGGCTGTCGGCAGCTCTTATCACTTCTGCTTCTTCATGTCCAAGTTGAAGTATCAACTGTGAAAAGCCATGGTGTGTTTCATGTCTTTGTGTTGTCCACGATGTATTGGTTACGTGTAAGCAGGTGGAGCCCTGTGAGTGAGTGGGTAAAGATTCTGTGAATGAACCTGAGAAATGGCCAGGACCCCAGGCGTGCCTCAGAGATGGAAATGCTCTCCATCAAAAAGCCAGATTCTCACTCTCCATAGGATTGCAACCACCTGCTCTTATGGAAAGATCTCATAGACCAGCTGGGGCGGGCGCCCCTCAGCCCCAAGTTCTCTCTTCCGCAGTAGGAGCCTCGGCTGTAAGCAGGGTATGCAGCCTTTTCCTGCACTTCTGTCCTCACAATAGGGTCATTCCTTCAGAGATCCAGAGCCTCCCCCGAACTAGAAGGGCTACTATCCAAGATCCACATCTCCTGACTCACTTTCTGCTACCAGATTCTGGTGACAAGGAGCTTGAGTCCCCTTGGCGAGCTGGTCTCACCCTTCCAGGCCTCCTACTCACTCTTCTGCAGGGCCCTCCTTGGCTCCTCTTTGCTTTGGTTTTGGAGGATATGTTCCTTCCTTCGTGCTTCCAGGCCCTTCTTCCCTTCCTGCCCTTTCTCTCCGGGATATTTATTCCCACCTGCTTGGCTCAGCTCAGTCTTTGTCATCTTTCCTTCCTCATTTTCTCGCCCATCCTCCTCGAGCTCTTTCCTAATAGCTCACCCCTGACAGTCTGACGATGACAGACTAGCATCCACTCAGATGGGTCCCTGCCCTTCTGCCTCACTGCACATAGTTGCGTAGTTAATTGATTTGGAATCTTTTTGTTTAATGTCTGTCTTTCCCCCATAGACCAATGATTGTCAACATCTGATAATTTTTGTTCCCAAGGGATATTTGATAATGTCTGGAGACATTTCCAGCTTGTTACATTTGGGAGAGGGTCTCCCTAGGTAGAGACACGAGGAGAATTGTTAAATCTTGCACATTTCATGGGAAAGTCCCCTACTAATAAAGAACTATCTGACCCAAAATGTCAATAGTGCCACCTTGGAGAAATTCTGCCATAGACTGTGAGCTTTATATGGACAGAGACATTGACTATCTTATTCATAGTTCTGTGTTCTGCATTGGGCCCCAGCACATTGGCTGAGCCATAGGTGGTGCTCAACAATTATCAATGGATTCTCTCTCTCTCTCTCTCTCTCTCTCGCACACGCACACACACACACACACAGATATACACACACAAACGTATCTTTGGACCAGTCTTTGACACAAATTCAGCTCATACTTGCCTCCCTCTCAATGGCCACTCCTATTTCCCACATATATGACCTTACACACTGGACTGTGATTCTCCTACCATCTAATATATAATTCATTCTTTGCCCCATCAGATAAGTCCTCCGAGTTTCAATCTATGTCCATGCTCTTCCCATGGTCCCCCTCATGTGTCTGCATGTGTGGGTTCACCTGTGCAGAGATTTAGCCCATTTGCCCACCCACCCCCACCCCCTGTTCATCTTTTCACCATCAACTTTCTGTGTTGATGGTGAAAAACTGCAGAACTTTCTGTGTTATCTCAGGAAAAACAGGCTTGGACTAACAGGCACACACAAGCACACTAGTACAAAAGATGGTGCAGGCCTTAACAAAACCTCCCCGTGGCCCATCTAAGCCATGGGAGTGTGAAATGTATACCATTAAAACTAGATCTGAAGCTAGACATCAAGCAGAGGCATCAAATACAACTCCTATTAAAAACTCTCTCTCTCTCTCTCTCTCTCTCACACACACACACACACATACACACACACACCCCTTTACACATTTTCTTTAAAAAAAAAAAAAAGAAGTCAAATTGCTGAAAATAATTTTAATCAACGTCATGCTAGTGTGGGCTGAGGGTGAAATAGGATATTAATGCTTTTATCTCTGCTGGGGACATGGCTGACTTCACCATTGATTCCATTCGAAGTCGCACCCCAGGTGAGATCCCATAGCATTTCTGCATTAAGCAGCTGCGAGACCAGGTCCAACGTCTTTTATTATCTCAGCAAAGCGGCACACACTGAGTGGTGGGGCCATAATAAAAAGATCCAATACCCCATTAGCACAGCTAAATATTTGACTTCTAAACTCAAGTGGAAAATGAAACTCAGTGCCTGGAGTGGAGCTGGTAACGGGTTGTGGTGTCTGGAAACTGAACTGCAATTCTTTCGTGTGTTGCAGCATCTTACAGTTTATGAAACATCTTTTCACTTAATTCTTACAACTCTAAATAGCTATCTTTGTTTTGGTCAACTTAGCTAGAATTGCATTAAAGCACAACAGATAGGAGATAAAGTCATGTTTGCAGTCTACTTATGATCAGAATGCTGGAAAGAACTGCAGAAACCCCACCTGCCTCGTTTTACACTGGGAAAAACTAAGGAAAATAAACACCAATGTCCCACAGCCAATTGGGTGCAGACCGAGGTTCCTGATGTTCAACCCTTCTGACTCCCAAAGTATCCACGCAGTTTTCCGACATCCCTGGGGAGACAAACACATAATAGAAGAGACAAAATGGTAGGGGAAAGGTGAAGTGTCAAAGAAATAACTGCCTGCAGGCAATAACCAGATATAGGCATTTACCCTTCCTACCCACAGAGGTGAAAGCATCAAAGCTTGAAGTGAGCTCACTGGTCCTGATGACTGGTCCTTGAACCCTCATGCTTGACTCCCAGTTAGATGTGGTGCATTAAATGCTCAGCACCGTCACCTTCAATCCATATTGGCTCCCTTTTCTTCTCTACCCTCTGGCTCAAAATGTCAGTGTTATACTGAGAATTTTCTAAACAGAAAATATGATTTCAGTTTCACAGTGGGGGAACCTACTTTCCTCCCTCCCTTCTCATCCTCTGCCTGCCTTCTTTTCTCCCTGCCTTCCAACAAAAAATGTACTGAGTCCTTGTTACAGTCCCCAAGAAATAAAATTCTCAAATACCATGTCCCAGAAATGGAACAAACAACTCCCAGAAACCGAGGGGTAACCTTTAAATTAAGGAGATTGGAAAGTCCCTAAAGGCTTAACTGTACCACCAGGAGGAAGAGATAGCTAACCACTCATCGCTAACATCTACTTCTGTAACAAAACAGTGACTATACCGCCCACCCCACTCACAAGTCATTTTCCCTATAAATGGTGACAACGAAGGAACTAGCGCATGACTCCCCTCCACACCGCTTTTAGGTGTATGGGTGGTCGTTGCTGGCCAGCTATAATCAAGGCTTCTTTTGGCTTTAGGTGAACGGCTTGGATGATCTCGTTCAAGTCGTGTATACACATCCTCACCACCTGCAAAGTGTGTGCCAGTCCTATGCAGGGCACTTGGGATGAAGTGGGGACTAAAACGTATGAAGTCCATGTCATCATGATCTTCCCATCCAGCAGGAAGGATAGACTAGTATTTGAAAATCATAATAGAAAGATAGAGAAACAGAAGGGGCTAGAAGAGTAGAGGAGATAGGAGAGAAATTACCCTAAAAATGGGCAAGACCCAAAAAATGACATCAAAGCTGAAACTCAAATCAGACTCGGTCATGAGAAGGTGGAAAGAGAGAGAGATCTAGATGGAGAAAAATCCTAGAAGAAATTTATACAAATGTTGAGAAATGTAAGGAGACCGCTGACTTGAGTCACTGCGCGGAGTTCGTTGTGGTCAGCGGGCAAACCCGTGTGAATCGGCCAATAAGTAGGCAGAACTCAAGGGGTAAAGGGGCTGGTTAAAGGAATGCTCCTCAATACAGGGGAGAGGTGCCAGTGGCTGTGGGAAAGGACAGGACTTTTTCAAGCTTCAATGTGTAAACAAATCAGCTGGGGATCTCCTTACTGTGCAGGTTCTGAGTCGCTCTAGGATGCAGGCCGATATTTTTCTTTTCTAACAAGATCTCAAGTGATGACCAAGACAAAGCCCAAGGACCACACTTGATTAACAAGGCCTGAACCCGTGTGTCTAATTTGGTAGTCACTACCCTTGTGTGGCTACTGAGCAATTGAGATGTAGCCGGTTCAAACTGAAAGGTAATGTTCGTGAAAAGTATGCACCTGATTTTGAAGACCTAGATAGGAGAAAACAAAAACCAAACAAAAACAAACAAAAAACACAAAAAATCTAAGAAGGTCTTATTAGTAATTTTTTAATTGTTTGCATGTTTCAATAATATTTTGGATATATTGCATAAAATAAAATGTGTCATTAAAATGAAGTTAACCTGTTTTGATTTTTGAAAATATTTTTTAAGATGTTGATAGACCTTTATTTTGTTCATTTATTTATATGCAGCGCTGAGAATTGAACTCGGTGCCTCACACATTCTAGGCAAGCGCTCTACCGCTGAGCCATAACTCCAGCCCCTGTTTTTACCTTTTGTAGTGTGGTTACAACAATTTTTAAATCACCTACTTTGATACAGGTTTAAATAAAATATATGACTATGATCAATTACCTCCTCCTTACTTTTTAAAAAAGTAGATATCACAGAAGAAGAGATGTCTCCAGAAAAAAGGGCTGAGGAGTTCCCAGAAGAGAGGGAGAACTCAACCCAGAACCAGTCGGGTTCTTTGCATATGTGATGAAAAGAATTTCAGCACGAACCAGACAAAGGCATAGACAGAAGTTTATTTAGGAAGGTAGATCCAAATTCAAGGGAGAATGTAGGATGTCTCAAGAGTGAGAAGCAGTCCTGACTTGGACTGGGGGTCCCAAATTTATAGAGGGCTGTATCAGGAGCCAGACTGGAGGTGGATCCAGGGTGGAGTTGAACAATTTCCAGACAGTTTCCCTGTCCTTGCGTATTTCCCTCATTTAACAAGGCATAGGGCAAGGGTAGGGGCCAAGGGCATGGGCCAAGTTTTCCAACTGTGCTTTATGTGTTTTAATGGCTTGAGGGTGCTTCCCTTAAGATTCTGTATTTCCCTCTCCTTATCCTAAATCCCTATCTCATAGGTGTTAGGAACTTTAAAATTGCTCACATCGTTCTCATCATCTTTCTGCCAGAATGCACTGCCCTGGGCTGTCTCCATCCATAGTTACTTTGCTCACTGTGGTTTTAGCACTGTGCACTTCCCACCTGGCTTCCCGTTCTTAGATTGACCTCCTAGCTACTGATATTATTCAAGTAGTTCATCAGAAAGTGTGGGTTCACCTACAGCAGGGTTCCCAATCTTGGAATCACCAGAGAAATGGGGTGGGGGGAACTTGACCCAAATTGGATCTGATCTGGATACTTGACCCCAGGTTGTTCTTCCGTGTATTTAAGGTTGAATTCATGAAAAGGGAATTCAGATTTACTCCAACACTTATTTTGCAAATGGTTAATCCAGTGTTCAGAAAATGAGATTAGTTAAGGTCACAAAACAATCAAGTTCTCTTCATTCTTCTCTGTCCTCAATCTTTCCTTTACAGCCTCTTGTGAATGTCGTTCACATTGACCCAACATTGTGTTTCTCCTCCCAAGGTATTTGCATGTAAATGCCTTGATTATATCTGAAAGGACATTGTAGGCTGAGCAGCTGGGTAAGGGCTCCTTGCCTTTGAGAGGTAGGGAGGGGCCTAGACCAAATACCAGAGGGAGTCTTAGTGACACTTTCTGTAATTATCAATAATAAAAATATATATGTACTCTGTGTGTGTAGTGCCCAGTGTTAAGAAAAATGGTGACCTATTTAGTTATGTAAATACTGTCTGGCAAAGTTAATGCCTCTCTCTTCCTCTTTCATACACACACACACCCCTACACACAATCACACAGGTAATTCCATGTATAACTTTTTTGGTAAACAATGTTAGCAACCTGAGGCTTTCCATGAACATGAGGCCACTGGATGAATGACCAACATGCCCTAAAATCATCCCTTCCCGGGAAGCATTAGGAGATGCTTTGCAGGCTACCACCTGGTTGCCAATGCCTTGCTTTGATTGCAGTTCATACTCAAAGTTAGTCTTTTGTAGACTCAGCAAGAATCCCCCCCCCCCCCCCGGGGCTTCCTTTTATGATTTCTGTGGGATTATCCTAAGCATAATCCCCTAAGGAATTTCAACAGCAGATCACCAAGCAGTGTGGAAGCACCACAGCAACTCCTGTTTTCACTTGAAGAATGCCTCCTCTCCTCTTCTTTGTGGGTTCATATTTTAAGTTTGAAGCAGCATATTTAACAGAATCTCCATTACTCCAATTTTCCCTAAATGCCCTTCTGGGCAGGAGGGTGGATTTATAAAAATGTTGCCTTAATGACTTTTAATAAATTAGAAGGTAGTTCAAAGCTGACATTTGATGGGATGGTTTGGGCCTGAGCTTCACTCCAGTGTCATATAATTCTAGTTCTGGGAAGGGCCCCAGAAGTCATTGTGTTTAACTCCTTACTGTACAAATGGGAGGACATTGGCCCAGAAGTTGGGGTGACATGGTGGAAGGTCATAAAAACAGTGAGTGGCTGTTACAGTCCATTTTTTCACCACTGTGACAAAAAGACCTGACAAGAACAATTTTAGAGGAGGAAAAATTTGTTTGGCACTCACAGTATCAGAGATCCCAGTCCATAGACAGCTGGCTCCATTGCTCTGGGCCCAAGGTGAGGCAAAACATCATGAAGGAAGGGAGTGGAGGAGGAAAGCAGCTCAGGATATGGCCACCAGGAAGCAAAGAGAGATCTTCACCCACCAGGGACAGAGTATAAACCCCAAAGGTCCACCCCCAGTGTCCTACCTTCTCTAGCCACATCCTACCTGCCTATAGTTACCACTTAGTTAATCCATTCAAGATTAATGCACTGATTAGGTTAAGGCTCTCATAGCCCAATAAGTTCACCTCTAAACTTTCTTGCATTGTCTCACACATCAGTTTCCTTGGACACTTCATAGCTAAACCATAACGTGGCTTCAACAGAACACTGAACCAAGTTTCTGAACTTCCACCTCTTTTCATGACCTTGGATGCAATTGAGTTGACATAAGGCCCAGCAAGAGGAAATCTTGTAAGCCAATGTTTCTTAACTGACCAGACACATGCAAAGGAGCAAAGTATTAATTTTGCCCTCAAAAGGTTTAACTTCAGCATAATTGGGGTTGTGACTCCTTGCACTTTTTCTTGTCTGTTTATATGGACTTCCATTCTAGAGGGAATTTTGTCTGTTGGATTTCTTTTTTTCTTTTTCTTTTTCTCTTTCTTTCTTTCTTTCTTTCTTTCTTTCTTTCTTTTTCTTTTCTTTTCTTTTTTTTTTTTTTGGTACCTCTGTCCGAAAGAAATATAAGCCACATATGTAAATTTAAATTTTCTAGGATCCACATGAAAAAGCTAAAAAGAACTATGAAAGCAATTTTTAATAATATATTTTATTTGAACAAATCATACCCAATTTTAGCATTTCAACATGCAGTCAGTGGAAACTAGCACTGAAGTCTTTCACACTCTTTTTCCTCTTGTGCATTTTTCACTTACAGAACAATTCAGTTTAAGGCAGCTCCTTTTCAGTGTGCTGAAGCCACATGTGGCTTGTGGCTACCATATTGGACAGTTCAGCCCAAGGCCTGCAAAAGTCAGCACATGTGCCTAGGGAATGTGTGATGAGGGAAAGCTACCCTGGTTAATTGGTAAGAGCAGTGTAGATGATCTGGGGCTCCTGCCTCCTGCCCAAGGGCTCTTTATACTATACCCTGCTGTCAGGAAAATTGATTTATTTCCAGGACCTGGGAGAGTGCATAACAATGGCAAGAAGGACATGCTGGTGGGGTGCAGATGCTGAAGCACTGATTACTATTTAAATTTCTTTGTGAGTAGGTGTCCAGTGGGCACAGTTGGAACTCATTGTGTCAGGATCTGAATTCCCCTGCAGTAGGGATGCTGGATGCCATTTACATAGCAGAAGACAAGCACCTGCTACCCAGGTTCCTTTTAAACAAACATATGCTTTGGGATGTGCCTGGGGCTCACTGGATTTCAAAACTTCCTCAGAGCCACAGGGTGTCAGACCTGGGGAAATATCCCTCTCAATTCCCTCTCCTTTCGACATATGTGTCTACTCCGTCCCCATTCTTCAGCCCCACCAAGAGGCATCTTTGGAAAGCCTTCCCAGACCTGGGCTGGCATCCAGGGTACCCTCTTCCTTCTCTGGATGAGAGGGAGCACAGTTCCCATCATTCCACTGTGCTTGCTGCTTCCTACCTGTCTCTCGGAAAGAATGTATTCCAAGAAAGATTCAGCTCTTAGAACTAAATAACTATAAAATAACAGCTCAAACTGACCTTGTAGAAGAGTTTCCCAAACTCTATTTGCATGCCACCTCAATCATTTTTTGTAGCCATCTATGCATTTGTAACAACTTATTTTATTTACATCTTTCTGTTTTTTAAAGTTAAATAGATTTACTTTTGAAAAGAGGAGTAATATCCAAAAGCACGAAGAAGATAGGTACATTGTGTGTTTTTTCCATGTAAAATAGCTATTTTATGATAATTCTAATATATTTAATATTTATAAACAGCTATATATAGCTAGCTAGTCTCTGTGTACCTCTGAAAACCAACTGTGCTTCTACCAGTGACATACATATCTCACTTCTACATTTTTCTAGGGAACTACCCTATTAAACAGAGCCTAAAACTGAGGCAGGGAGAAGCAGGCTCTGTCTCCAGGTAGCTTTTACAGAGATCTGGTGGCCAAGCTGGCTTGGTACTGAGATCTGCTGGTTCTAAAAGCTAAACTCATGCTCTTCCTCAGTTCCAGCAGCCAGTGGTGTGGGCTCCAAGCATCAGTTTGATGTCACATGAAAACAGGGGCTTTAGGTTCAAATTCAAAATAGATTTCGATCCCAGCTGTACAACCATGGCTGTACCAGCTTATGCCAAGTTTCTGCTTACTCCTCCCTAGCCCGTTTCCTTTCAGGAAATGGGGATGATGCATTTCCTGGAGTTGAGGGAACATTTGCATTTCTAACCTGGTTAAGGAAAGGCCCTGTCATATCAATTAGATGAGAGATTTCCAATAGAAAGATAAAGAAAGCCACATAAGTCATTTTAAATTATATAATAGCCACATTAAAAAAGGGGTAAAACAAAGTTCATTTTAATAATATATTTAAGTCATTATATCCAAAGTATGCCCATTTCAAGACCTAATCAATGTAAAACTTATTAATGAAATAATTTCCTTTCTTCCATACTAAATTTTCAAAATCCAGTGTGTATTTTGTATTTACAGCATATTCAAATCCAAACTCTAAATTTTAATTGAACAACTTGATCTGAACTTAGATCTCACAAAATTTATACAATTGAGAAAGTAGATTCATATATCCAAGTTTTCCAAACATACTTAAAATTGCTTCACCAATTGAATTATCAGTTTTTAATTGTAAATTTAAATTATTGAATGTTCAGTAAAATTATAAATTCATTTCCTCATCACATTGACCATGTTTCAAGCTCTCAAAAGCCACATATGGCTAGTGGCTACCATACTGAACATAATAGGTTCAGCACCTATCCTTGTTTTTATTTTATTTTTTTCACTGTAGAATAGTCATTACATGTACGCCAAAATAAAGCACCTTTAAAATTCTCACACCTGTGGTGATTCGTTTGCTTATCAAAACAATCTAGCAGACAATCTAGCTAGATGTTAATATCCCCATTGCAGTAATAAAACAAAAATCAATGATCAGGAGGTTCCATGACTATTCTTGGGTCACACAGGCAGTAAATAGCAGGATGAAGTCTAGAACCGAGAGCTGCCAATTTCCTGAACAGAGCTTTGCTCAAAATCCTTAATGAAAATTCTAAGTTTACCTACTATTTAGAGAGTAGTGAGATTTGAAGACAAACTTACCGGATTTATTCCTTTAAAATGCTTGCTTTATCACATACTTGGTATTATGTTAATAGCTTGAACTCATCATTTTTTTTTCTTCAACTGAAGTGAAAGGAGATGAGGTTATTGGCAAAATGCTGAACTAATTAGCTCTACTGCAGGTTTACTTAGAAGGCTCATTTTAGCAGCTGTATTATTTAAACATCAGATAACTGATTTGTTAATAACTCTTTTTCTTCCTCTAGTGAGTATAATTTTCTTCTCTGGGGTTCAAAAAGGTAAAACTTTCTCCACATAGAGGCCTGATTGTAGTGTTCAGGCTTTGATAAGGTTTATTCTTTTGCCAGGTTTTCTGGTTCTCTTTCTCTTTTCTTTTTTTCCCCCAGGTTGCTAGGTGTGTGGGAGTGCTAATCTATATAGGATCTATTTTTTTTTTCCCTCCTGTTTGTCTTCCTTTGACTATTTTCTCATGTGAAGGCAAATACAATAATAACATCTTACTTTCTAAAGCTCTTTTCATCCTGATCGAGTTCTGAGTGCCACAGAACACATTGCATTTCAAAACTTATGGAAATGCAGTCTTACAGGTTACAAATTCAGACAACATGAGAAGTCAGACACTCGGGGCCCTTGAAGCCCATTAATTCACTCACGACATGCCTGGTCCTCTGAGCAGCTACAATTAATCGTCTCTGAGTGAAGCCAAGCCTTTTGCTAAAGGTAGCGCAGACCTTGTTAAGAGAAGGGGAATGCTGTTTATTTATGTGTCTACATTTCCATGTGATTATGGGGAGCCCACACTGATCCGCTGAGCTCAAACCAGCAACGTTAGAGGAGGATCTTATGCTCTTGCTGCCGTTTTGCAGACAAACCAAGAATTTGCATTTTGAAAAGTCTGTTGCTTTAAAAACTGTGCAGAGGTTAACTACAACACTTCAGAAGATAAAACCCAAACTCCTGCCATCTTGGGTGAAATAGCCCTGCCTCATCTCAGACTGTGGTTATCACTCACCCACACTGCCTAACCTAACCCCTGAGCAAGCTTGCAGCCCCTGTGCACTCAGCCACATTGGGACCCTAGTCTGGACCAAGTTCCTTCTAACTTCCAGGTTTCTCCTTATGCTTTTACATCAGCATGTGCTCTTCTGGCTTTTTCCAGCCTGTCAGATTGCATCTTCTTTAGTGGGCCTGCTCTGCCCACCTGATAATTGTTATTATGTTTTCTTGGGCTATTGTTTCTCTTGCAACACTTCAGGTAGTGCCTTTTGTTTGGGGGCATTTCATTTGTTTAATTTCTGTTTGTGTTCCTCATCTGAGTGCAATTTCAGCCATACAATTGAGCATGTAGGAGAGCCCCAGGAATCTATTCTCAAATGCATCCCCTTAGTTAAAAAAAAAAAAAAAAAAATAGTGAAGTCGAGGGTACTCTCAGTGGTCTTTAGTTACTGCAAGTATCTGTGCTTAGGATCCAGAGTAACTTTTTATACCATCTCCCATGCTGGAAGGAAGTAACTTAAAGAATAGCAACTTTATCCATGCCTCCCTAGCTCATGACTGGATGAAGTCATTGCTCAGTTTGTCAGATTGACAAGGGAATAAGGCCAGGGGGATTTTGAATCACTATCTTTTCCATCCAACTTCCTGTCATTTTATACATTGGTGTTCTTTCTGGGAGCAACTTATTCAGCTCCCACATTCATAGCTAATTTCTTTTAACTACATGTAATGGAAAGGAAATCCTAAAATGAAAAAGAATCCAAATAAATCTTTCACTATACCTCAGTCCTAAATCAAGACTCGAGCTGATTTTTGACAGAAGAAATGAGCTTATTCTACACTACAGCCACATAAACTCTGGGGGAGAGACAGAGATGAAAGACAGAAAAGAATAAAGAAAATTTACCATTGTTTAATGTTAGAACTTCCAAAGACCTTTCACTTAGATAGTCTCAAGTGAACTCCTATGAAGTTAGAATAGAGGCCACTGTGCATGTTTCTCATGAAGATTATTGGACTCAGGCAAGACTTCTTTGGGCAGATGATGCTCTGAATATGTACCATCAAGGATGTGTTCATCTGTGTGGATGTGTTTCATTTGGATTTCGCCTCAAGAGTTTATTCAATAGTTTATTGACAACAACTGTGGGGACAATGTTAGGAAGGATTCTGAACCTGTGTCAGGGTTTTCCCAGATAATCTGGTGATTGATTAATAATGTCTGTCAGGGCCATGACCATATAATTTAAATCTTCGAAAACTCCAAGCTTCCAAAGTACCAGCCATCTGCATAATCTGGGTTTTGAGACATTGACATTCCTGGATTGTATTTCTTACTCCTCTAGTAATGAGTAATGTGGTCTTCAAAAGGTTGTCTCCTTCTGAAAGGGTATTGGGACTCTGTAAAATCAGAATATTGCAGTGGATGATTGATAAGCCTTTGTTCTGCTGAGATAGTCTGTAATTTTACAGGAAGTTTATAATGACTGTATTATTAGAACAGGAATACTCTTAGGTAATGGCACATTCCATCCTGATATACCAGCATATTTTTTCCTCCTCTTTTTCACTTGAATAGATTACCTAAATGGGATATTAACTGATATAAATAATGCAACTATTTAAAATACCAGTATTGACTCATTTGGAGTAAAATTAGAAGTCTGTTACGTGTTTGCTCTAACACATATTGGGAAGCAGTCAGATTCTCATTTCATCACGGTGACAGCAGTTGACCTACACAATGTACTCTGTATGCTGAACATATGCTCGTGATCATGAATGTAGAGAAGCAGGGGGTCACAGAAGAACACTTACAAGGAAAGAAGATCTAAAGACGTTGTGATTCATAAAGTTAGGAGGAAATTTTTTCCTTCCTATGACAAAATAAAACATGTGCATTATAGAAAGATTAGGGAATGCAAAGAAGAGAGCTTTGTATACGAAGTCTATGATAGCAGGACTTCTGTCTTGCTTAACCCTCTGTCACCAATGATTTGCAATGACTGGGACAAGTTAACAAGTAGATTTTGGATATATAAATAAATGAATGAATGTCAGCAAAAGTTAAAGAAAAATCACATAATCTTGAAACACGAAGATAACCCCTGTTAACAGATAGTATGCCTCCACCTAGACTTCATTGGCAAACATATACATTCTCATATTTAAGATCCATTTTACTGAGATACAACATATAAGTCATCAATTTTAACTGTATAGTTCAATGCATTTTGACAAATGTATACAGGCTGGTAACCACCACCATAATCAAAATATTCAAAATTTTTTTTCACCCCAATAAATCTCTTGTGATACTTTGAAGTGAATCGCCTGTCCCCATGCGAAACACTTTGTGACCTCTGGTCCAATTTCCCTTAGGATGATTTTGCATTTATGGGTTTCATGTTAATAGAATCAAACAGCATGTTGTCATGCGTGCCTGGCTTCTTCCTTGTAGTATAAAGCTTTGGAATTCATCCACATCTGCGTTTATCAGTAGTTTGTTCCTGATCTTTTTCAGTTTTGTGTTACAATTTGTTTGTCTATTCACCAGTTGATGGGTATTTAAGTCATTTACAATTTTGGCTATTGTTTTGGAGCCATGACTGACACTCCTGTAGAAGTCATTGTGTGCACATGTATTCAGTTCCATGGAATAAATATATGGGAATGGAAATGCAAAGTTAAGTTTTAGCTTTATGAGAAATTGCCCAAAGTGATGCTATCATTTTGTATTCCAACCGGCAAGATGAGAGTTCCTCTTGTCCCATGTTTTTAACAAAACTTAGTGTTGTCATTCTACGTGAATAGAATATCTCATTGTGGTTTTAATTTGTATTTACTTAGTGACTGATGATTTTGTATGTCTTCTTTCTTTTTCTTGTCTGCATTCCGTATATTATCTGGTGAGGTGTCTGCTCAGATACTTTCAAAAATTTCTTCTTCCTTTTAAAAAAAATCCAGATGTTTATCTTTTTATCTGGGAGGTTAATAGATTATTTATATTTGTATGTTTATCATATATTTTTCCCAGTCTGTAATTTGCCTTTACATTTTCATCAGAATGTCCCTTAACAAGTGAAATATGGTCCTATTTGAAAATTCATTTTGATTCGTATGTTAGGTATCCTGTAGATGAAAACTTCCCTAAACCCAACATCACATAGATTGTTTCCTATTTTATCTTCTAAATGTGTTTATTTATTTACTTTTAATTTTAGAATTTGTTTTGAGTAAATTTTTTGGTCTGATACAGGGTTAAAATTCAGGTTTACTTTTACATATGTGCACATTCGGTTGTGATGGGCAGGCATCATTTGCTCAAAAGGATAAAACCTTTCTGCATCTTATGTCCTTTATCAAAAATCAGTTGACCAATTATGTTTGCATTAATTTCTAATATTCTATTTTAATGATATATTGTTATCTTTATGTTACAGTTTGGATATAAGACATCTTCCCCAACGCTCCATGAGTTATTACAGGAATATTCAGAGGTAAAATGATTACGTTATGAAAGCTATCACATTATAAGTGGATTAATCCACTTGATGGATTAACAATTTGAATGAACTAACTGGGTGGTAACTAGGCAGCTGGGGCATAGTTAGAGTGAGTGGTTCACTAGGTGGGATGCTCTTGGAGATCAGATCTTGTTCTGGTTCTCTGCATGATCTCCCTTCTCTGCTTCCTGGTTGCCATGAGTTCAGCTGCTCTCCTCCACCACACCCTTCCACCATAATATTCTGCCTCACCTCAGGCCTAGAGCAATAGAGTTAGCTGACCATGAACTGAACCTCTGAAACCACGAGCTTAAATAAACTATCTCTCTTCTAAACTGGTTTTGTCAAGTATTTTGGTACCAGTGATGCAATGCTGATCTTATGCCAAAATAACGATGTCTCAAGTTCATAAATTTTTACATCTTGCAATCTGGTAGTTTAAATGCCCCAATTTGTTCTTTTAAAAAGTTGTTTTGGATACTGTGGGTTGTTTGCTTCTCCAAATACATTTAACAACCAACTTCTCAATTTACATAAAGAATATGCTTCTAAGTATATTGTTTGGGATTTAAATAAATCCATAGGTCCATTCGGGGAAAATTGCTTAAAAATATTAAGTAAGTCTTCTAATATACATCTCCATCTATTCATATTTTTAAAAATTTCTCTCAGCAATATTTTCTGGTTTTCAGTGTATAAATATTGCCATTTTTATTAAATTTATCTCTTAAGTGCTTCATGCTTTTTAATGCCTTTCTAAATGGTATTTTTTATTTTGACTTCTAATTATTCATGACTGATAAAAAGAAGAACTACTTTCATACATTTATCTGGTATCTCATATACTATTTCTAGGAGATTTGTAATAGATTTTTTTGGCAGATATTATGTACATAAATAATCACATTTTCTGCAAATAAAGACAGCTTTAATTTTTATTTCCTGATCTTTATGTCTTTTTTGTTTGCTTGGTTGGTTTTATCTTAGTGCATACTCTCAACCTCCAGCACAGTAATAATGGGAGTAACAAGAACATTCTTGCCTTGTTTCTGGAAATGTGGTGTAAGTCTCTCACCACAAACTAAGAAGAGAGCAATAGGTTTTTTTGGTTTTGTTTTTTAAATGCCTTTAAAAAGAGAGAAATAGTACTAAAAATAGAGAAATTTATTTTTCCCAACTAGTTTGCTGAATGTTTTTATCATAAGTTCATGTAGAATTTTTTCGGATGTTTTTTCTGCATTGATTGAGATAATCATGTGAGATTTCTTGTTAGTCTGCTAATTGGTGGATTACATTGATAGATTTTTTTTTAATGTTATTGTGTAATGAGTAATTTCTCAACTTTACCCCTGGCTCCTGGGATGGATTTTAAAGTACTTGATATATTTAATCTGACTTGTCCAATTTTATAACACAAAATTGCTTGTGATAAGATATTCTCATTTCATGTCTAAAGGGCATGTAATGATACCCCCTTTTCTTTTTTGAACCAATGATTGAACTTAGGGGCACTCAGCCACTGAACCACATCCCCAGCCCTACTTTGTATTTTATTTAGAGACAGGGTCTCACTGAGTTGCTTAGGGCCTCACTAAATTGCAGAGGCTGGCTTTAAACTCGCGATCCTCCTGCCTCAGTCTCCTGAGTCACTGGGATTACAGGCGTGCGCCACCACTCTTGGCTCCCCTTTTTTCATTCCAGATATTGGTAATTTGTGTCTTCTCCTGTTAAATCTTCTAAGACTTTTGTCAAATTTTATTGATCATTTCAAAAAATTAGACTGTTACTTAATTTTCTCATGTATTTGCTTGTTCTTTGTTTCTTTTATGATTTATCTTTTTCTCTTGCATAGGTTTTGTTGGCTTTTCTCTTTTGTGGTTTTTAATCTAGACATTAGATTAGAGATCGAAAATTTTTTCTTTACCAATATAAATATACAATTGCCATAAATTTCTTTCTCAGCACTGATTTTCCTGCACTCCACAATTTTTCATGTTTTGCTTTAATCTTCATTCAATTAAAAATATTCACAATTTTATTTCCTTGAACCTGTCAGGTATTTAGAAGTGTGTTGTTTACTTTCAAATTTTTGAGAACTTTAAAAAATGACTTTCTGTTTTTTGGTTTCTAATTCTATTCCATGTTAGAGAACATATTCTAAATCTTCAATCATTTTACATTTACTTAGTTTTCTTATGGGGGGTGCTGAAACATTATCCTACTTTTCCTACTTGGTAACCCGCATATATTTTTTAAAAGAACACATACTCCACTGTTATCCTAAGTCTTACAAGTGTCATTTAGGTCAAGTTTGTTGAAAATATTGTTCAAGTCTTCAAAATTCTTCCTAATTATTCATGTCTATATGTTTAAACAATCCCAACTGTAATTAGGGTTTATTGAGTTTTTCTTTAATTTATATCCATTTTTGCTTCATCTTCTTTAAAATTCTTTATTACTTTTAAACCTGTCAATAGGGTTTTCCAATGAATTGGAACCTTTCTGGTTATAAAAAGTCTCTTTTTCCTTGCTAATATTCTGTTATGGAAGTCTATTTTATTAAATTATTAATTTGATACTCTGATTTTGTTGTTGTTTAATGTCAGCGTGGTGTACTTTATCTTTGGTTTTGCATTTATTTGGTTGTAGGTGTCAGACAGTTCAGTCTTGCTTTTGTTAATTTGGTTGATTATGACTTTTTATTTTTAAATTTTAAATCACTTTGTTAAGGCATAATCCACATGTAATACAGTATGCATATTTTAAGCATACAAGTTGATTTTTTAAAAAAATATTTTTATTAGTTGTTGATAAACCTTTATTTATTTGTATGAGGTGCTGAGAATCGAACTCAGGGTCTCACACATGCTAAGCAAGTGCTCTACCACTGAGCCACAACCACAGGTCCTAGTTGATATGTTTTGAAATAAATATATACACTTCAAAATATCTCAGTCAAGACAATGAACATATCCATCTCCACCCAACGTTTTCCTTGAGTTATGCTGTGGTAATACCTCCTCTGCCTGTCCTCTTCTTATGCCTTTTGTTTGGAGTTTGATTATTTAAATTTTATTAAACTATTGATATGGATGAATTTATAACTATTGCTATGCTGTTTTCTATTTATACCGCTTGTTCTTTGTTCACTGTTTCTTGTTATTTTCCTGATTCTTTTGATTAATTCATCATTTTCTGTGGTTACATTTTATCTATTTATTAGTCCATCCTTTTTTATTTATTTATTTATTTATTTATTTATTGAACACAAATGGAGTACAGCTATTGTTTCATTGGTTGTACACAAAGTAGAGTCACACCATCTGTGCGTTCATGCATTTACACAGGGCAATGGTATCTGTCACACACTCTGTTATTAATTTTACCCCCCTCCCGCCCCCACCCCTCCCTTCCCTCTATGCTAGCTATCTTTCCTCCATTCTTGCCATCTTTCCCCCCCACATTATGCATCATCATTCATTTATCAGAGAGACCATTTGGCTTTTGGATTTATGGGATTGGCTGATCTCACTTAGCATAACAGTTTCCAACATCATCCATTTACCTACAAATGTCATAATTTTATTCTTCTTTATGGCTGAGTAATATTCCATTGTGTATATATAGCACAGTTTCTTTGTCCTTTCATCTACTGAAGGGCATCTAGGTTGATTCCATAATCTAGCTATTGTGAATTGAGCAGCTATGAACATTGATGTGGCTGCATCACTGAGGCAATCTGATTTTAAGTCCTTTGGGTATAAGCCAAGGAGTGGGATAGCAGGGTCAAATGGTGGATCCATTCCAAGTTTTCTAAGGAATCTCCACACTGCTTTCCAGAGTGGCTGCACCAACTTGCACTCCCACCAGCAATGTATGAGTGTACCCTTTTCCCCACATCCTCGCCAACACCTGTTGTTGCCTGTGTTCTTGATAAAAGACATTCTAATTGGGGTAAGATGAAATCTTAAGGTGGTTTTGATTTGCATTTCTCTTATAACGAGTGATGTTGAACATTTTTTCATAAATCTGCTGATTGCTTGTAGATCTTCCTCTGTAAAGTGTCTGTTCATTTCCTTGGCCCATTTATTGATTGGGTTATTGGTGTTCGTGGTGTAAAGATTTTTGAGTACTTGGTAGATTCTGGAGATTAGTGCTCTGTCCGAAGTGTGTGTGGCAAAGATTTTCTCCCACTCTGAAGGCTCTCTCTTCACATTGCTGATTGTTTCCTTTGCTGAGAAGAAGCTTTTTAGTTTGACGCTATCCCAATCATTTATTCGTGCTTTTATTTCTAGCGCTTTGGGAGTCATGTTAAGGAAATCTGGTCCTAGGCCAACATGATGAAGATTTGGACCTATTTTCTCTTCTATTAGGTGCAGAGTCTCTGGTCTGATTTCTAGGTCCTTGCTCCACTTTGAGTTGAGTTTTGTACAGGGTGAGAGATATGGGTTTAGTTTCATTTTGCTGCATATGGATTTCCAGTTTTCCCAGCACCATTTGTTGAAGAGGCTGTCTTTTCTCCATTGCATGTTTTTGCCTCCTTTGTCAAGTATGAGATACCTGTGTTTACATGGGTTTGTCTCTGTGTCCTCTATTCTGTACCGTTGATCTACCTGTCTATTTTGGTACCAATACCATGCTGTTTTTGTTACTATTGCTCTGTAGTATAGTTGGAGGTCTGGTATTGTGAAACCCCCTGCTTCGTTCTTCTTGCTAAGGATAGCTTTAGCAATTCTGGGTCTCTTATTCCTCCAAATGAATTTCATGATTGCTTGCTCTATTTCCATGAGGTCCATCATTGGGATTTTAATTGGAATTGCATTAAATTTGTATAGCATTTTTGGAAGTATGGCCATTTTGACAATATTAATTCTGCCTATCCAAGAACATGGGAGATCTTTCCATCTTCTCAGATGCTCTTTAACTTCTTTCTTTAGTGTTCTGTAGTTCTCAGTGTAGAGGTCTTTTACATCTTTTGTTAGATTGATTCCCAAGTATTTTATTTTTTTTGAGGTTAATGTGAATGGAGTAGTTTTCCTAATTTCTCTCTCAGAGGATGCATCACTTACGAATAAAAATGCATTAGATTTATGAGCATTAATTTTGTATCCTGCTACTTTGCTGAATTCATTAATGAGATCCAGAAGTTTTCTGGTGGAATTCTTAGGATCTTCTAGATAGAGAATCATGTCATCAGCAAATAGGGATAGTTTGATCTCTTCTTTTCCTATTCGTATTCCTCTAATTTCTTTGGTCTGTCTAATTGCTCTGGCTAGAGTTTCAAGAACGATGTTGAATAGTAGTGGTGAAAGAGGGCATCCCTGTCTTGTTCCAGTTCTCAAGGGGAATGCTTTCAATTTTTCTCCATTTAGAATGATGTTAGCTGTGGGCTTGGCATAAATAGCCTTTACAATGTTAAGGAATGTCCCCACTATCCCTATTTTTTCTAGTGTTTTGAGCATGAAGGGATGCTGTATTTTATCAAATGCTTTCTCTGCGTCTATTGAAATAATCATGTGGTTCTTGACCTTAAGTCTGTTGATGTGGTAAATTACATTGATTGATTTCCGGATGTTGAACCAACCTTGCATCCCTGGGATGAAACCCACTTGATCATGGTGCACTATCTTTTTAATATGTTTTTATATGCGATTCGCTAAAATTTTGTTAAGAATTTTTGCATCTATGTTCATTAGAGATATGGGTCTGAAATTTTCTTTCCTTGATGTGTCCTTCTCTGGTTTTGGTATCAGGGTGATATTAGCTTCATAGAATGAGTTTGGAAGGGTTCCCTCCTCCTCTATTTCATGAAATACTTTGAGGAGTATTGGAATGAGCTCTTCTTTGAAGGTCTTGTAGAACTCGGCTGTGAATCCATCTGGTCCCGGACTTTTCTTTGTTGGTAGGCTTTTGATGACTTCCTCTATTTCATTGCTTGAAATTGATCTATTTAAGTTGTGTATGTCCTCCAGATTCAGTTTGGGTGGCTCATATGCCTCTAGGAACCTGTTGATGTCTTCCAGGTTTTCTATTTTGTTGGAGTATAAATTTTCAAAGTAGCTTCTTATTATGTTTTGTATTTCAGTCGTGTCTGTTGTAATATTTCCATTTCCATCACGAATTTTAGTAATTTGGAGTTTCTCTCTCCTTCTCTTTGTTAGCGTGGGTAAGGGTTTATCAATTTTGTTTATTTTTTCAAAGAACCAACTTTTTGTTTCGTCAATTTTTTGAATTGTTTCTTTTGTTTCAATTTCGTTGATTTCAGCTCTGATTTTGATTATTTCCTGTCTTCTACTACTTTTGGTGATGATCTGTTCCTCTTTTTCTAGGGCTTTGAGCTGTAATGTGAGGTCATTGATTTGTTGACTTTTCATTCTTTTATTAAATGCACTCTCTGCAATGAACTTTCCTCTTAGCACTGCTTTCATAGTATCCCAGAGATTTCGATATGTTGTATCTTTATTTTCGTTGACCTCTAAGAATCTTTTAATTTCTCCCCTAATGTCTTCTGTTATCCATGTATCATTCAATAGGATATTATTTAATCTCCAGGTCTTGGAGTAGTTTCTGTTTCTAACTTTCTCTTTGATGTCTAATTTCATGCCATTATGATCTGATAGTATACAAGGTAGTATCTCTATGTTTTTGTATTTGTTAAGAGTAGCTTTGTGGCATAACATATGGTCTATTTTAGAGAAGGACCCATGAGCTGCTGAGAAGAAAGTGTAGTCGCTTTTTGATGGATGGAATATTCTATATATGTCCGTTAAGTCCAAATTAGCGATTGTGTCATTGAGTCCGATAGTTTCTTTATTCAATTTTTGTTTGGAAGATCTGTCCAACGGTGAGAGAGGAGTGTTAAAGTCTCCGAGTATTATTGTGTTTTGGTCTATTTGATTCCTGAAATTGAGAAGGATCTGATTGACATACATGGATGCGCCATTGTTTGGTGCATAAATATTTATGACTGTTATGTCCTGTTGATTTATGCTACCTTTAAGCAATATGAAATGTCCTTCTTTATCCCTTCCGACTATCTTTGGTTTGAAGTCTGCTTTGTCTGAAATGAGAATGGAAACCCCAGCTTTTTTGCTCAGTCCGTGTGCATGGTATGCTTTTTCCCAACCTTTCACCTTTAGTCTGTGGGCATGTTTTTCTATGAGATGAGTCTCTTGAAGGCAGCATATCGTTGGGTCTTTCTTTTTAATCCAGTCTGCCAGTGTATGTCTTTTGATTGATGAGTTTAGGCCATTTGCATTCAGGGTTATTATTGAGATATGACTTGTATTTCCTGTCATTTTAGCTTTTTTAGGGTTTTTAGCTTAACTTTGTTTCTCCTTTGATTGACTCTTTCTTTAGGGTAGTTCCTCCCCATGATGACTGAGATTGTTATTTTTCGTTTCTTCCTCTTCGAATATTTTGTTGAGAATGTTCTGTAGGGCAGGCTTTCTCTTTGTGAATTCTTTAAGCTTTTGTTTATCATGGAAGGATTTTATTTCATCATCAAATCTGAAGGTAAGTTTTGCTGGGTATAAGATTCTTGGTTGGCATCTGTTTTCTTTCAGAGCTTGAAATATGTTGTTCCAGGCCCTTCTTGCTTTTAGGGTCTGGACTGAGAAATCTGCTGATATTCATATCGGTTTCCCCCTGTAGGTAATCTGATTCTTTTCTCTCGCCGCCTTTAAAATTCTATCTTTGTTTTGTATGTTAGGCATTTTCATTATAATGTGCCTTGGTGTGGATCTGTTGTAATTCTGTGCATTTGGTGTCCTGTAAGTTTCTTGTAATTGATTTTCCATCTCATTCATCATATTAGGGAAATTTTCTGATAATATTTCCTTGAATAGGTTATTCATACCCTTGGTTTGTATCTCTGTGCCTTCCTCAATCCCAATTACTCTTAAATTTGGTCTTTTCATGATGTCTCATATTTCTTGGAGGGTTCGTTCATGATTCCTAACCATCTTCTCTGTTTGTTCGACTTTGTTTTCAAGATTAAATATTTTGTCTTCATTGTCTGAGGTTCTGTCTTCCAAGTGATCTATTCTGTTAATTATGCTTTCTATTGAGTTTTTAACTTGGTTGATAGTTTCCTTCATTTCCTTGTTTCCTTCAATAATTTCTGTTTGTTTTTTTCTCAGCATTTCTATCTCTTTATTGAAGTAATTTTTTGCTTCCTGCAATTGCTCTATTAGCTGATTATTCATAGCCTGAATCTGCTCTCTCGTCACCTCATTCTCTTCTCGGATCACTTTAATTATAAACATTCTGAACTCCTTTTCTGTCATTCCTTCTACCATGCTGTCTTTGGGTTCTCTTGATATATCATCTAGGTTTAATTGGGACACTTTCTTCCTGTGTTTTCTCATGGTGCTCATGTATCTTCCCCTCTGTTGCTTGAGGGGTGCTTGATCAAGCAGTGACCCAAGAAAGGTGCTGTCCCACTACCTCCAGGTTGGGAATGATCAATGCTTCTGGGCAGAGGCAGCCTGGTGTTAATAGACAATTAGATACAGCAAGGTGGTAGACTCCGGGCCTGGGTGTGGGCCTGGGCACTAGTTCAAGTTGGGATGGTGTCACAGAACTGTGCTCAGTGATGGAGACACTGGGCTTGAGAGCCCAGGCTGACCTGAACTCCTAGCTGGGGGTTCAGGCAGTGGCAGGTGGTTGCTCTCTCCTGGGGACCCTGTAAGCTGGCGCCAAAGACCCTAGGCTCCCCGCTGGAACACTCCAGGCACCGCTGGCAGCCCCAGGAAGCTGGAAATGGACCCCCTCTGCCAGGGAAGCCACCAAACTCAGAGCAGTTCTAACTCCCCTCTGGAGTCAGCGATCCCTGGGGCTCGGGGCAGACCCCTCCAGGAGCAGCTGGAGGCCAAAGGAAGCTGGAAATGGAACTTCTCCGCCAGTTAAGCCGCCAAAATGGCGTGGATTAGTGGATTAGTTCCAACTCCCCGCCGCTGGATGTCCCAGGTAACCCGAGATGCTCGGTCTCCACCTGGGAAGGCTGCCGGCCGGTGCCGGAGCCGTGGCCAGCGACTCCAAAGTGCTGCTGGGGACCCGCACTCACCCGTTGGCTGGCGCAGACCCAGGTCGGCGGCTCCCAAGTCCATCCTCTTTTTAAAAAATTTTAGCAGTTAATTTTTCTAAGGTTTCCAATATTCATCTTTAACTTACTACAGTCTATCTTCAAGTAATATACCAAATTATCTATTGCATCTAAGACTGTATAGTTCCATTTCTCTTATTTTGTTCTTTATGCTATTATTTTCATACATTTTTTTACCTCTACCTATGTTTTAAACTCCACAAAACATTTTTAGTATATTTCAATCTAAAAAGACAATTATCTTTAAACAATACCTGAACAATATTTAAATATTTAAAAATTAGAATCAGCACAAGGAAATTAGAACAATATACTTTGCCTCTAAACTTAGCCTCTGGGTAGACTTCATTTCTTTGTGGAGATCTAAACTTCCATTTGACATCATGCTCTTTGAATCCTATGAACTTCTTTTGACATTTCTTATGATGCAGATCAGCTGGCAATAAATCACCTGTTTTCCCTGGTTTGAAACATCTGTATGACTTTTAGAGTTTATTGTCATTGGGCAGATTTCTTGCTTGATAGGAGTTTTCTGTCAGTACTTCAAAAATGTGGCTCCATTGTCTTCAGACTCTCATGGTTTCTGACAAGCAGTTTGCTGTAAATCTTATCTTTATTTCTTTGGAAGTATCTTTTTCTCAGACTACTTTATTCTCTTTATCACTGCTTTTTAGCAGTTGGATTATGATATATCTAGGTGTGGTCTTACTTCATTTATTCTGCTTTGCACTTATTGATAGAGTTTTTATAATTTTTTTTTCTTTTTTTTTTTTTTGTGTGTGGTGCTGGGGATTGAACCCAGGGACTAACTGAACTATACCCCCAGCACTAAATATTTTAAGTTTTTTTTCCTCTAGAGAATGTGTCTCATGCCATCCATCTCACAAGATGAATTTTGATGAAATTTTTAATATGTATAGTTTTCTACAAATTTGGAGAATATATTAAACTCTATTATTTCAAATATTTTTTGTGCCATAACCCTGTCCTTTGTTTTCTAATTATATACCCAATAGTCTCCTTGATATGGTCACAGAGCTCACTGAAGTCTATTTAAGTTTTTTCTTCCTTATTGTTTTTCTTTTGTTCTGTGCTTCATTTTGGAGAGTCCCCTATTTTAGTTAGCTTTTTCATCACTGTGACCAAAACACATGACAAGAACAACTTTGAGGAGGAAAAGTTCATTTGTAGCATGTACTTCCAGAGGCCTCAGTCCATAGGTGGATGACTCCATTGTTCTGGGCCCAAGGTGCAGCAGAATATCATGGGGAAAGGGCTCACTGGAGGAAAGCTCCTCAGTTTATTGGTGGGGGCCAGGAAACAGAGAGTAGGAAAGGGGATCCAGAGAATATGTGCCTTTTCGAGCACACCCTGAAATTGGCCCATCTCCTCTAGCCATGTCCAACCTACCTATGGTTACCAACCATTCCATTCAAACTAGGATGGAGTGATTCATTTATACCTCTCACAATCCAATCATTTTACATCAAAATATTTCTGCATTAACAGGAGTTTTGGGGGTTCACCTCATATCCAAACCATAACATCTTCCTTTCCATGTCTCAAGTTCATTGAACTTTTCTTTGGCTGTGACTAATACTGTTTATTTTTAATTTAATTTAATTTAATTTAATTTTGGGGGTACTGGGGAATGAACTCAGGGGCACTCCAACACTGAGCCACATCCCCAGCCCTATTTGTACTTTTGTTTAGAGACAAGGTCTTGCTGAGTTGCTTAGGGCCTCGTTTATTCCTAGGCTGGCTTTAAATTTGTGATTCTCCTGACTCAGCCTCCCGAGCTGCTGGGATTACAGTCGTGCACCACTGTGCCCAGCTATTTTTCATTTTAGATATTTAATTTTTCTGTCTGTGACTTTCATTTTTGTTTTTTTAAATATTTCATTCCTCTCCTCAATATGTTCATGTTTTCTTTTACTCTCTTGAACATGTTGAACATACTTATAATGTGAGGTTAACTTCCTTGCATTCAAATTTCATTATCCGTGTTATAGATCTGATTCATTAATTTACTTTTCTTCTGGTTTTTAGATTATTAGCTGATTTGCATGGTAGTAATTTTTCAGTAGATGTTAGATATTGTGAATTTTTATCATTGAATGGTAAGTCCTCTCTATGATTTATATCAGGTTTATATCATATGTTCCATTGTTCTGGTATCCATTATTGTACAAGAAAAAGTTCAATTTTTAGGGGTGCTTTAAAAAATAAAAACACTTTTATTACAACTGGTCCAGAATAGTACTTATTAGGAGACCAATTTAATTCTACTCTAAGGGCAATACCTTCCTCAGAAACTGGCACACGGTTCATGGATGGAGAGTTGTGCTCTAGTGGGTGAAAACAGGCATTATTCCTAATCCTCTCTGAGTTCCAGGAATAGTGCAGGCTGATGCCCATACAATTTCTTATCCAGTCTCAGTTAATGTCATCTCATGAATAAACAGGTCATAACCAGTTAAAAACATGACAGGATCATGCAGATCTCTAGAGATTATTATTTGTGTAGCACCTTTCTCTCTGTACTATGCTCTGAAAATTCCAGTATTTTTGTCCTCACTGAACTGCTATCTCCATCTCTCAATTTGATAGAAGCTCCAGGTCCCAATTATTCCCTTCCTTGTTCCACAACCTATATGGTGCCTCTCCCAGCAACCAGGGACAATCATGGTGCTGACCTCTAAACTCTGTGCAGCACTGTCTTGTGATCTTGGCTTTGATTATTATTTAAAACTTTTGCTTTGATTTCTAGATATACAAGCTAATTCTCATAGCTGTTAATCCTTCATGAGTGGATGTAGAAATCCCATAAACACATTTTGAAAGGGATCATAATATACTTTTTCTCTTATAGATTTTTAAAAAAAATTCTGCATGTATTATGAACATTTTCCTAGATCTTTAAAGTTGTTATTCAACAACTTAACTTTAAATGCTTTGGAATGGTATATGGTTTCATTTAATCAATTCTTCATGATTATTCATATAGGTTATTTAACTACCAAAAATAATGTCATTGATATTTGTACACTTTAAAATTAAAAATAAATTTCCAGTGTTTGTATCAGTATAGTGAACTAGTGATGAGGATCATAAGATGGTTTACCAGAGTAACTCTTTTCCCAGAATGAGATCCTTTAATGGGTCTGACCAAGATCTGGAAATAGAGATATAATGCACAGTTGCAAAATTGCCAATGCAGTTGGAAAGTCATCTACTGGACCTCCTTGAGCAGACTGCACACTTCTACCTTGTTGTTATAAGAGCAAGAGGGAGATTCTTGGAAAGTATATGATGAGTTAATTCATAAATTTGTCTTCTGAGTCATGTCCTTGAATTATAATTTAGTTCAGGTTCTTCACCTTCTTCATCTTCAACTACTGTCATTTAGAAAAGCCTTAAGGGACATTTGAAAAGCAATAGTCTTAGTGGCACTTTCAATAGCACTTATCCAGCAATAAAAATATCCTAAGTACATTCTCTATGTATATCTATTTATTCATAGATGGTATGCATTATTATGTCTATATAGTATGCTTGCTACTGCTTACATATAGAATAAAAACTCTGAAGGATGAAAAACATACAAGTAGAATTTCAATATTTTCTTTTCATGCCTCATAATGAATTATATTTTGACTTCTAAGATGTGTGTTTACCCACCTTGGAGACCACTATTCTCAAATATAAAATAAGTGAAAAACTGTTGAAGTGGCTTATTGAGTTGACACATGGCAATATAATAACACACAAAGTTATGACTCACATTTTATATAAAAGGAAACAGAATTAGATAAGTAAGAGACACCTGTGATGGCCTATGATGTAAGTGAAATATATAAGTCCCATATAATTGTAAGGCTCCTCACTCTGAACACAAAGAACTTTCCTTTGCACCATCGTGCACCTCCTTGGGAGAGTAATCCTGCAGGCCTACTGTACATGGACACCATATCCAAGTAGCCTTCCATCCCCCAAATCCTCGTGATATGATGAGAACCTTAGTTTCAAAAACCAATCACATAAGATGTGCTATTAAACTCATACAATCAAATGATGTTAAAAATAGCCACATGCGATCCTAGAGGAGATGACACTTAATCCCATGTTTCTGCATCTTTTGCTCTTCATTCTTTCTCTCATTTCAGGCATGGGAGGAAGGGAGGTCAGTGGGAATTAACTTCTCATTTCCAATTAGTGAGGGGAGATTTTGGAGAAAAGTAGGCCTAAACAAATGAAATGGAAATAGGATAGAAGGAGGGAAGGAGAGCACTTGGAAAATAGAGGAATCTTTGGGGGAAATTCCAATTCCCTGCTGCTCTCCACCAAGTAATCATACAGAACAGACACTGAAAGACTGGACTAGATTCAGTCACTGACCTGGAGATGAAATTCTCCATTTTCCATTATCAACTCAGCCAGAAAGCGACTCCCCCTGGAGCCATACTTAGCCAACTCGCTATCTTCCTCCACCCTGCCTGGTTCATAAACACAGATACCGACGGAGGGGCGCAGACCCAGCGCTCTCTTCCCAAAGGGCAAACTATTTTTGTACTGCATCAAGCAGAGTGCAGGGGCCAGAAATGGTTGTAGTAAATAAAATAACAATATTAAATCCTGTTTGCAGTCCTGCGAGCGATGGGTAAAAAGAGATAAGAAGAGAAGACGAAGAATCAGAACTGAAAATCTTGAGCCCACTGGCTATGATAGAGTAAATACATTTCAGAGCCTTGCACTCGGGTGTAGCAGAACGAGCATGAATTTGACAGCAAGAGACTAGGCTTCTAGTTCTACTGTTTCTTGTGTCTAGATTTTTAACACACCACCTCAGCTTGAGTGACCTCCATTAGAAGACATTTCAAATGGGAAAGGGATTGTCAGGGTCACCATAGAGTTGCTTGTGGCATGAAGGTCAAGTAAACAGGAACATGTTTGTTTACACATTCTCCAGGGTCACGACCCATTCATCCTTCCCTCCACTCTCCACTACCTTCAGCTAAGGTGACCATTCCCTTTTCCAATGTCTTTGGAACAGGTGGTCATCACATTAACAAGGAGTAAAATGAAATGGATAAGATTACGTATACTAGCATTTAATTAAATCTCATACGTCAAAAATATCATTTCAACATATATGCAACCTAAAAATTATCATAGACATTTTATATTCTGAGTCTATCCTCTGTCTTTAATATCAGGTAAGCTCATCTAATTCAGACTGGCTCTAATTCAGTTTTTCAATGGCCACCTCCTGCCGCTTCCACCGAGAATCCAAGAGAAGGCAACTTCCTTTCTGAGGACCTATCGCTTTCCTGTGACTCTTGGGTAGCAATAACCATTAGGTGGCCTGGGAAATGCTTCATGACACCAGAGCAGTTTCAGAGTTTTAATCAGTTTAACTCTCTCTCCTGATATTTGAGATTCAAACAGCAGATTGAAAATGAGATGGACTTGAGCTCCAAGATCGTTTTAGCCCTGATTCAGTGCCCCATGGATATTTTAAAAGGCATTCCCTGTTGTTCAAATAAAAAACATAAGTAAATAAACCTGGGAAGAGAGTAGGCCAGTACACATTACAGTCTGCATACCCTTCGCTTCCCGTCCAACAAAGCTCACAAGGCAAAATACTGTCGTGCCGCCTAAATGCAGATGTGCCCAAGAGTATGAGAACTTCGCTCATTCTACCATAACCTAAATTTGGCAGGCTCGCTAAGGCATGAGGATTATAGAGTTTAAATTGGATGAGAATGGTGATGGTTGTTAAAAAATAACACCAACAGCAAAAAATCAAAAACAAAAATAAAATAGAAATCCCACTGTCCACCCATGAAATAACATTTTATCCCAAGTCTCGACTAAACCAAAGATCTCCTAGAAGCAGACACTCTTTAGTGACTCTGTTAAAACTGAGATCGTAGCTACTCATGTGTGGAAAGGTGCCCTTGGATTTCTAAAAGCACAGCAGCCCTGGCCAGGGTCTGGACCTATGGCCATTTAACAGACAGGCAGTCTAGGCCCCCTGATCTTATTTAAGGCAGATGCCTACTTCCCAGGAGGCAGATGCTTGTGCAATGGATTCAGGGTGCAGTCAAATAAGATCACCACTTACAGTGGTATTTGTTTGAAGAGGAGAAGCACAGTTCACTTTCCAGAGATTTAGAGAGCAGCAGAGTATCAACACAGCTCTCCAGAGCACGTTCAACCGAGTTTGAGCTTATGATGAGCAGGCATTACTACTGCAACTTGAAAATAACGAATGCTGCAATGCTTATAAACGGATGGGAAGAACCATCTCCCGCTTCTTCCCAGCACACAAGCTGCACTGGTGAAAACAGCTGGAGGAGCAAGGAGCCCGGTTTGAGTCTAGTTCATTGATCTTGACTTCACAGCAAGTCTCATCTTGTCCACGGGGGAAGGAAGAGTTCCTTGCATGGGGACCCTGACTGTCCTCATGGAAACTTCTTTAAATTTTTTCGAAGTTTTATTTATTTTATTTTATCTGTTCTAATTAGTTGTACTTGACAGTAGAATGCTTTTATACATCTTGATAAAGCATAGATAAATAGAGTGTAATCTCCCATTCTTCTGATTATACATATTGGTGAATCACATCAGTCTTGCAGTCATACATGTACATGAGGTAATAATGTCTGTTTCACTCTAATCATTCATTCCCCCAAACCCCTTCCCCTCCCTTCACTCCCCTCTACCTAGTATACAGTAACTCTATTCTTCCCTCTCCCAACCCTTATTGTGAATTAGCTTCCACATATCCGAGAAAATATTTGTTCTTTGGTTTCTTGGATTTGACTTATTTCACTTAGCATGATATTCTCTAGCTCCATCCATTTACCAGCAAATTCCAGAATTTCATTCTTCTCTAAGGCTGAGTAATAACCCAGCATAGGGGTTATTATAGTATAGTAATACTATAGGGGGTATTCTTCTCTAAGGCTGAGTAATAACCCAGCATAGGGGTTTTATATATAGCATAGTAATAACCCACATATATATATACATATATGTGTGTGTGTGTGTGTGTGTGTGTGTGATATCACATTTTCTTTATCCATTCATCTGTTGAAGGGCACCTTCATTGGTTCCATAGTTTAGCTCTTGTAAATTGAGCTGCTACAAACTGATGTGACTATGTCACTGTAGTATATTGATTTTAAGTCCTTTGGGTATAAACTGAGGAGTGGGAGGAGTAGGGAAACTTTGAAAAGCAGGTAGGACATATGTTTGCCCATCCTGGGTGGCCTCCTGGGCTCTTGAGGAACCAGTCAGCATCAGCCACTTGTAGGCCATTTTCCAGCTCTCAAGTGTATTTCAACTTACAGGTAATTTTTTTTTTTTTCAGAGAAAAATGAATTTTAAAAAGTGCCTCCTTGACCTTCTTCACTGCATGGTATAAATATGGTAATGTTGTACATAAGAGTGGAATAATTTCCATTGTTTGACTAGTTGTCATAGTCCAGTTTAATGCACCAAGAAGGAAATATATTCTGGTTTCTTGCTATGTGGTAAAAATGTCTAATATCTTTGCATGCTGAAAGTAATAGAAACAAGAAGAGGAGACTAAGTGTGAATGAACCTAGGTGTGTTGATTTTCTTCCCTGGCTCGTTGAACCAACATAGACTGAATGCATGTTCCAGGCCAGCTAATGCTCCAGGTTCTGGGTTTTAGTTCTGAATCTGCCATTCATAAACCAAGGCTAGTAAGCACACTTCCTTAATTTCCTTTGCAATGTGGTAACAAGCAATCTGATTTAGCTACATCTGCAAAGAGTATTAAGTATGTTAGGCACTATGCCAAGAAATAGTAATTTTTTTATTTTTTATTTTTTTGGTACTGGGGATTGAACCCAGGGGTACTCCACCACTGAGCCACATCCCCAGCCCCATTTTGTATTTTTATGTAGAGACAGGGTCTCACTGAGTTGCTTGGACCTCGCTAAGTTGCTGAGATTGGTTTTGAACTCACAGTCCTCCTGCCTCAGCCTCCCAAGTGCTGGGATTACAGGCGTGCGCCATCACGCCTGGCAATAGTAATTTTTTTAGAACTTTATTTTTACGTGGTGCTTAGGATTGAACCTAGGGCCTCATGCTTGCTAGGCGAGCACTCTACCACTGAGCCACAACCCCGCCCCAGCAGTAATATTTTAAATTCTTACTCAATTCTCTTAGTTACATAGTAATGGGCCAATTTTGCATATGAGGAAAGTGAGACTCATAGAAATGAATGAACCTTGACCAACAGAACTAGTGGAAGAGGTGGGATTTGAACCCAAGACATCTTGCTGCAATGACTATGCTTTTAACAACTGCATGCAAACCTTATAACAGAACTGTCATCCTAAAATGTTTTAGAGCGATGTACTTAATTTCCTGCATTAATCTTAAGGATCTCTATGGTAGCTTAGGAGCTTCAAGATTGCTTTCACCAGCCATCTTTCAGAAGACTAGCAATGAGCTGCTAGGAGATAAAGTGGATCACTTAGTCCTCCCTGGTCCCATGCATGAGAGAGAACAAGGTTTCAGCTAGGAATCTGTTGCCATGGAGCTGAGACCTAGACTGCACACTTGGTGCCGCTGGTCTTGGGTCAGTGGCTCCTGTGTGGATGTGATTCAGCAGGAAGCCTTGCTGCAGTGAGGTCCTGAGCTCATGTTGGAGCTCATGTGTTACCACCTTGCTGAGACAGAAGGTGCTTTTGAGGTTTATTCATTCGATTCTCTTGAAACTGGGGCCCAAAGGATAAAATAATGTTCTTAGTGTCTGTATTAGTAAGGATTTTCCAGAGATACAGAAATAACTAGGTAGATAAGATAGAGAGATAATGAAAAGGAATTGGCTTATATGATTATGGAGACAGATGAGTTCCCCCATCCTGCAAGATCCTGCAAGTCCCCAGGTGAGACCTAAACTGACCCAGGAGCAGATAGTGTACTTTCAGTCTCAGACCGAAGTTCAAAGGCAGGGATAGCCAACATCTCTTTTGGAAGTCAATCAGGCAGGAAGTATTATTTTGTTTTAGGGTGTTAGGGAGAAGTAGTGGCACATAGGATCAACCTTTTTGTTCTGTTGAAACCTTCAAGTGGTTGGGCAATGACCACACACATGAGAGGGGACAATTATTCCTTCTAGTGATTTGAATGTCAATCTCATCCCCAACACCCTCCACGAAACACTCAAAATAATGTTTGACAAAATATCTGTACATCCCAGTCAGGTTGGCACATAAAATTAATCCTTGCAGGTCACACCACTAAAAAATAAAATAAAGAAAAAAGCCACAAGGAAACTTGAGCCTCTGGATTCAATGTGTGCATTCTTTCCTTTTAAATATTTATTTCATACATTTCTCAACTTATTGATTAGAAATAGCCACCCATGTGCATTAAATAAACCACTGTATTGAAGTTACTGACAGAGAGAGATCAACGAGTGGGAAATACCATACATAGCTCATTGGTAAGTGTTTTATTGGCATTTTCAATATGTAGGTACCTGAGTTATGCTCTGTAGTCTACTTGATTGAGGGAAAAGAGACAATTAAAATAATATTTTTAGGTTCCACTACCTAATCATCTTCATGTTTTCCTGTTCTTTCTAATGCTTGTGAGTTTTGGCATGCAAAATTAAAAGAAAATAGAATCTATTTTTTACTATCTGTGGTAATATTTAAAAACATCATTAAAATATTTCAATATTAACTGTGACCATTGAATTGTAAAATGTGTAAGGTTCAGCACTATTTAAGAACCTTTCTAAAAATATGTTCTGGGATTCTAACACCAACCTATAAAAAGATATTAAAAAATATTCTCTTTATTGAAGACAAAGATACTAACTCTAAGAAATTGCTGAGAGTCCCTGAACTAGTGGGGAAGTTGATTTTCTAAAGCTTTACCCAGTGTTTTTCGGGTGAAAATTTAAAATATGTTTTTAAAATTTAGAATCACTTGCATGTTTCTCTAGATATGATTAATGGAGAGACTCTATTAGAGTTGAGGGGCTGGTGATGTGGACCTGGTTGCTTTTGTAGACCCCATCTGTTCTGCATATTTTTGGTAATAGCCTCCCAATCTTTTCATAGGAGCCTCCTCTTCCTCCTCCACCTCTCCAGCCTCCTCCTGTCCTCCGCCTCCTCCTCCTTCTTTTTCCACTTCACCCTTTTTTCCTTCTTCTTTTTGCTTCAGCTAGGTTTCACCAGTTTCCTGTCATTAACAGGCCCAGAGTGCTAATCAATACAGTGTATTTGATGAACTACTCCCTCTCAGTCTGTCTAAAGTCGTGTAGGCCCCTGGTGTGTGTAGTGATCCTGCAAGATGATCACTGTGGAATAGTATGGCTTGGTTATACCATGATCTTGGTTATTTTCCGCAAGATCTAATATAAGCAAATATACTAGCACAGAAGAACAATGACCAAATTCATTAACCATGACTTTGTTTAACCTCTGTTAAATCAGACATTGATCTGTTTCTAGGAATACCATCCCTAGTGGTATTGGTCCTTGGTGCCCATATATTAATGAAATAGGATTTGCTATCCACAAATATGTCTGAACTTCATAATATTGTATTTTACATAAGCAGCATCAGGGACTCAGGCTCTGCAAGCAATTTTCTGTGCTGAAATCTATAACAAAACACTAAGAATGATATGAGCTATTCACCACTGGCCCTTTAGAGTAGAAAGGTAAAGATACACTTAATTCACAATTTGGATAATTCTTTCTATTTGATCTTGCTATTGGATAGTCAGGCTATTATTTCTGAAATCTGTAGAGGACCTTCACCAGGGATGGAACATGTAGGGCTGTCATTTAGAGTTCCCTTCCTAAGCCAGATCTAACTGATTGGCAGTCATGGCTTGAGGGTTGTGCTAAGAAATGGTTTAGGTTTTGCAGGAGAGAGTCCCATGATTGATTAGTAATGACTCCCTGAGGCAAGAGATGGGCAAGAAGTAGTGCAGAACAGACACTAAGAGATGTTGAAAATCTAAGAACGTGTGATGGAATGAAGCAAAGATTAACCAGCTGAACTCGAGCTAATTGCAACAGAAGTCCATTATAAACAGTGATAAAAAGATATGTTAATGTCACAAAATAGCAAACCAACCAAACTTCCAAACAGTGAACCAGAATCTGTAAAGAAATTGTGTTTATATACCAGCATGATGTCAATTGGAACTCAAGCAGATGAGACTTGTGGTCTCTGTGTTATGTAGTGTATTCTAGAAAAAAGCAGACCAGCTGAGCCCAGAGGAGCCCAGACACTGAGGACACAGACTTCAGGGCTGGGATTCCAGTTCAGCTCGGCTCTTCTTGCTAGCTGTGGGTACTTAAACAAATCATTTTACCTTTCGGTTTGTTCATCTACAACAAAGGGAATAATCTGTGACTCACTGCTTTTTGACATTTATTTTAATTCACTTAATTTATTAAATTAAACAGTATTTGTGAAGCAGTTAGCAATTTTATCCAGAGTATTTTATAATACTCTGAAGTAAATGCCATGAAGTAAATGGCAAATAAAAGCAACAAAAAATGACAGAAGTTCTGGTAATGCCACTTTATTTACCTCTTCCTCATCAGTGTGGTGACTTGTCAGAATTTGTCACATGTGGGGTGCTCATGGCATGGAGGTGGCCACACGTGGCCAAGTGTAGAGAAACGTTCACTCAAAAAACAACCAAACCATAAAGCTTCTCTGTTATTTCATCCTGTTGTTTCAAAGGCCTTTGACCAGAGTTGTCAGGACCTCATGGTGAAGGACATGGACTTAAAAGCACAACTATGTGAACTGAAATTTTAAATTCTTACTAATTCTGTTCTCATTGGGGAAGATACTTATAGCCTCTGCCTCTTGGTATTTTTGTGACAATTGTATGAACTAATATATGGAAAACACTTAGAAAAAGTTTTGACCCAATGCAAGTGCTGAATAAATGCTGTTACTAATAATTGCAGGATTCCTATTGGGAAGCATGAGTCCTCTCAGGACAATACTCTATTACCAAGCCACATGTCATGCTCCACAATAAATCCTCATCTCATTTAATGGTTGCAACAGTTGTTGGGATAAGTGTTAATGTTATGAAATAGACAGATGAGAATGGTGGGAACACAAGGCTAAGAGATTAATTCTATAACATGGGCCCACTGTGTTGACCTCCACATGCTTCCTTCTCCAAGAAGCAATTCACCTGCAGCCCTGCCTGGCCCCAGTGGACAGGATGCGTCACATTGCTCAACAAACTACTTGTCAATGGTAGGAGAAATACAGGCCCAAGATTATGTCTATGGGAGGAACCCAGAAAACTCTGTGAGTTAAGGATAGTTCCTTCTAACCATAAAATTTATAGGAACTTATGGTTAAGAATTCAATTAGAACCAGTCAGCATGGGCCAAGGTGACCTAGGGTTGCCATGGCAGTGGATACTTGAAAGTCTGCTGTCATCTTGCTTTCAGTCAAAAGTCAAGAGGTGGACGTGGGTGGGAGGCTGGAAACTTCTTTTGGATCCCCAATAAAACTGGAGTGCAGGAGAAGCACATTGTCCCTTTCCTCTCTGAGAGGAAAGGGACATTTTCTGCCTTGAGAGTGTCCCTTCTCCCTTTTCCTGTCTCTTCAAAAACTCATTCCTGTTACTCTGAGGCACAGGCCTGAAATCTTTCTGGCTTGTTCAAAAGAATCGAGGTTTGAAGGGCAGGTCTTTGCACTGCCTTACTTTCTCAGAAGGCCCCAGCCCTGTAACATTACTTCCTATTGAGACTGTGTGTTTCAGGAGGGAGTGGTCTGCTCAGTGCTCTGGCCTAAATATCTGGCTCAGAGAAAGCACTCAAAACATAATTATGGATAAATTATTGGATTTCCATTTGCCAAATGGCATAAAGTCTTGACAGGGCTAGAGATACGCATAGTAGGCCTACTATGTGACTTCCTGGGATGTGATGATGTTATGTCAGGGCTCAAATCTAGTTGGCTCCAAAATCCATTTCTCATATCCATTTTGCTCACTGACTTGAAAATAATTAGTGTTTATTCGCACCTAAGCAAGAGTGATATAACTAATTTGAAATACCTTTTTACTGGGAGCAAGTTATGGGGGCAGAGCAAGCTCATTGAACATACCCTCACCCCAGTAATGATATTTATCCAGATGGGATTAGCTTCCAAGTTACATAGCATCAGGGCAAAGCTTTATGTAGAAGAAAAGTAACTGCATTGTACAATTTTGTGAGCTAGAGTGGGGGGATAGTTTTGTCCCTCTCTAGCCTGAGAGATATTAATGGGTGGACATGAGGGTGGGTTATCAGGGATCAGGAAAAATGAGAGGAAACCTCAGATAGTTCAGCAGCAGTATAAATTGGCACCTGACCATGCGATGTCAGATCTGAGAGAGATGACTGTAGAGACGATTTGATCCTGCTGATTTATGTATAGATAGTATTCATTTTTTATGGCTATGCAACAAATTTCTATGAATTCGGTGGTTAGACCACTTATATGTACTTTCTCACAGGTTCTGTTGGTTTAAAGTTCAAGAATGGAGTGACTGGCTTATTCTCTTAGAGTCTTAGACTGAAATTAAAGGGTCAGATAGGGCTTTCAAGTTTAGAGTTGGTTTCTTTGTGGTTGTTGGGATAAAGTTCCTGTTTTCCTGATCACTGTTAGACAGGGATACCTGTTAGCATCTATGGGTCACTCGTGGGTCCTTGCAATGTGACCCTCCTAGGCTTTTCATGATCAGGGCAACTGCTTTCTTATAGATTAGCTAGGCATCTCTCAGACTTCCTCATCTTCAACCAGTCAGAGAAACTCTGTTTTTAAAAATTAGCATGATTTAACTGGCCTACCCAGGATAGCCTCTTTCACCACATAAAATAATATAAGCATGTTATTATCTCATTATATGCATAGAAGTCACTGTTTACTTCTTAGAATTCTGCCTTGGTGGAGAACACAAGACCCAGAAGGACAGATAGACTTGACTTGTTTGAGGCACATAGTTGGCTGGAGGTAGGACTGGATTAATAGCTATGCATTCCTCTTTTGGTTTACTACTGGAAGAACTACTTCTGCTCTCTCAAATGTTTTCAAATTTCTGTATCTAAAGCTTAATTACCCAGATGTGTAATGCTCTTTTAAGATGCATTTAGTAGCAAGTGACAAAAACCCCAAACTGTTTTAGATAGAAACCTCTGGATCCAATTCCTCCATGTTGCCTTTATCCCAGTCAGGTTCCTTCATGGTGGAGGCAAAAACATTCTCCAAAACTTGGTTGCCAGATCTTACCAGCCTCATTGTGTTCGTTGTCATTATTTTGCTTTTAGCACTACTTTTAAATAAAGCTTCCAGCAATTCCAGCAAATGTCCTGTGGTTGATTTTTATGGAATTAATCTGTATTAATACCTACCTCCAAACCAATCACAGGGATCATTGAGATAGAACAATAGAACATTCTGACTTGCTGGCCCTGGTCATGGGCCCTTGAGTCAGGGAGTAGTATCAGCATCTCTTGAACCATTTGGATTGGGAAAATTAGAAGGGTGGTTTCCCAGAGGAAAATAAAAGTGCTGTTATCAGAAGAGGAAAATGGATGTCAGGCAGGCAAAGGCTAAAAATAGCCTATTTAGGGCTCCCCCTGGTGGACCACGGGCAGAGAGGGAGAGCTGGCCAGCCTGTTAGAAAAAGGGAGGGGCTAGGAGGGAATAGGGTATAATGAATTGATCATCAAGCACCTAAAACTGTGTTTTATGAGAAATAAAGAAAGACCTGGTACACCAGCACTGATGACTTTGAATGCCTGGTTCATGTTGTGGGTCTCTCATTACAAAGTGTTATCCTTATGCAATTTGTTCTATGTCCCTGAGCTGATATTTCCTGTATCATGGGGCTACCTGCTGGGCCTACCTCATCTTTAAATCATTGCAAAAAGGGTAAGGTTGCAGCAAACAGAACAAAACAAGGGATCAACTATGTGGGATTTAAAAAAAAAAAACCTTACATACACTGAATTATTAATTCAAGTAGGATATCAAGGGAGTTTGCAATAAGGAAATTTCTTGAGTCTCAGCCAACTGGATAATATTTTTCCAGATGCCTTTCCTGAGACCTGTTTTAGAATCATTTGTCACCAAAGCAAAGATCTGGGCAGACTTAAGGTAAGGAAGCTGGAACTTTAGCAACATGGAAGGAAGAGGGAGGAGAGAGTGAGGAAGCTAGGCATGCCTAGCAAAACCAGTTTGCAAGTGTCTTGTCCACACACATCCATTCTCATGGCTGGGGAGCTTGATGGGAGACCAGAACAGGTGCAACTCTTAGTCAAGCTGTCAGTGCATGGTAGCATGACTTCAGAATATCAGTATGTGTGTTGAAGGACCACAACCAACAGCCAGGAACACAACAAGGCTGCCATATGCAAATAACCATCATTAAAGGCAGAAAATGAAGAGTTCCGCAGACTCAGAAGAGACAGAGTATGTACTTAAGGATTGGATGGGTTGGAAAGAATTCCTGTTTACCAAATGAATATGTACTCAGCTCCTCCCATGTAAAAGACTAGGTATCACAGTGGCTACAGGTTTACTTTCTGTAGCTGGATGTTCTGGGTTTGGATCCTGATTCTGGTACCTGATATGAGACTATTTGTTTATCTCTATGTTTCATCTGAAAATGGGGGTGATCAGCATAATAACAATGCAACATCGCAGAGGTGTTTGAAGAATTAAATGAATTAATATTCGTGAAGCCCTGGGAGCAGCTGCCAAGATATAGGGACTAATTAATGCAGGTTCGTTATATCTTTATGTACCAAGCTGTCATCATGGATATACATTTTATGATTTTGGGTTTTAGTTGTAGCTGAGGAAACATATATTAAACAAAAAATGTCACCAGTAATTATTTCATTATAATGATGATACAAGTCATGAAGGAGACTTTCAGGGTTGTGAAAGAGCTGACAGGCTTGCGTGGGGGACAGGGAGATGACACTTACAATGATACTTCAAGGATGAGAAGGACTTGGCTGGGAGTAGAGAGCTAGCAGGAAGGCTTAGCGGCAGAGAGGAACTTCGTAAGCTCTAGCAAGTGGAAGAGGACAGTGTGGTTGGAGTGCAGAGCCAGGCATGATCATAGAGAGAAAGTTAGGGCTGGATTATCCTCGGCCTTGCATGCTTCCTGTGAAAAAGTGTTCTTACCTTAATTGAAGTGGTAGAGGAGCTAGCATGTGAGCTGAATAGGTAAGAAGAAGTCAGAGTTAGTCATGTAGGCATGAAGGATTGCTGGGGAGAAAAACTTAACAGTAGAGGGACCAGCATGAGTGAGGGCATAAAGAGAACTAAGAACTAGTGAGCATTGACAGAGAAGGTACAGGGTGAAAAGCAGGCACAAATCAGATTGTAAAGCCCTTACAGGCCTGAGGTCGGGGGCAATGAATTCTGGGCAAAACAGTTCTGACTTTGGTATATAGTTGAATGTTCACCAGGTTTTGGATAAATAAAATGATGGATGAGAATTTCATTTTAAGCACACAGTCCCAGCAATTTGGATGGGAAGAGAATGGGGATTTGGGAGAGAAAAGGAAGGAGGCAAAGAGAGGGGTGCTACCTGGCACTTTTACTCAATGAGCAGATGCTTGAGTCCACCTAGCTGAAAAACGTGGAAGGCTTTGGCTGCTTCTGACATTCAGTGATCGCTCAATAAATATTAGCTTCTATTCAACTGCTTTTGAAACTGAATTAAAATAGCTCTTGATAGGTGTAATACATTATACCTTATATAGAAGCAAACTTTTCTCCTGTTAGTTTTTCCTAGTATTTCCTAAAGATGCTGAATATGCCAGTTACATTCTACAGTGCACTGTGATCATTTAGGCATAAGTACAGCTCTGCAATTGACTCCAGATTTCTAGAAGGCAGAAACCAGACAACTAGTTCATCTCGGATTCTTTCATACCACCTCACATTCAGTGGATGCTTAAGAAAGGTAGGTTTCTTTCTGCAGTTGTTGAGCCTGTTCTGAACCCAAAGCACCTTGGATTAAGGGATTTTAACCATTCTGAGATTTGGCAGGAGTAGTCAATGGAAGTGTCTGAGTCAGTAGCAGGTGACTCAGAGTCCTACACAAACAGGACAAAATCTTGTCTTGAAGGAGTGGGAAGTGGAACCTCCATTCCCCCACTGAATGTTTATCTATATTTCTTATCTATTTCTATAAAAAAGTCCATTTACCTCCTTATTTATATCCCAGTTGGCTTCTTCTTTCTAATTTCTTCAGCTCAAATTTAAATGAAGCAAGTTATAAAATCTAACTTCAGGTGGGAGACCAGAAAAGTCAACTATTCTTGAGGCTTAACAGCTGGGGTTTGAGACTAGACATTCATGAATGGGGTTGGCAAAGAAGGATTCAATAAAATTCTATGCAAAATTTTGTGGGCATGTTTGTGAACAAGTTTTTTTGCACAACACAAAGGGTTCAGAGCAATTGTGATGCTCATAAAATGAACTGTGACTTTAATAATATTTTCTAACCCATCATAGTGTGAATAGGATGCTGTGGAATATCCCATTTACTTAGTTAATGCTCTTGAAAAGGTTCTGTACAAGAATCATCCCAAGGTCTACAGACAGGAAGTTCTTTCTTAAGTCTACCCTAATCTGTAGCAACTCCTCCCCATGCAAGCCCTTGGTAAATTCAGTGGAAATAGCAAACAGCTGCTCACCAACACCCACCCCAAAGAAAGAACAAGACATTTCTCACATATCTCAAGCTGCTTTAAATGTTCTTTCTTTGGCAAAGAGGAAAAAAAAAGAAATATATTTTTGGCCTATAAACCTTTTCCCACCCGTGTGTATTTCTGCAGAAATGTTATCCATATGGTTCTGATTGCTTCCTCCATAAGTCATTAGGAATGCTTTGCACTAGGAACTTTTCTGATGACCAAGGAGTCTTTGGAGACATTTTTAAATGGCCCTCTTAGCCTTTCTTCATAGAAACAGGGAAGCTAAACAGAGCCAAATGCAAATGAACTAAGGCCTAGAAAGGTTGGAGTTTTATTCAAAACTGAGAAACCATAAGGCTCTGTTGAGTCTTAAATCTATCCATGCAAAGTCTTCACCTCCTCCTCCAGGGGCAAGAGCTACTAAATTCTCCATTGGACAAATTATGCAATGGACCTAGACATTTAAGTTTATATTTTTAGGGTTGGGTGCAGTGACTCCTGTAAATTCTAAGATCTTCTAATCATTCCAGGGCTTCCCTGTTATTTCTTATGATGCATTAAATATTTAGGACTTGGACATAGGTGTGGAATTCCTGACTCCATCACTTACTGACTAGTTGTACTTCAGTATGCTACTCAAGTCTTCTAGGGTCCAACTTCCTATTATGTAAAAATGGGGTAGCATTATCTACAACATACCTCATAACATTTGAAAATTATAAACAGTGATATAGGGGCCATTCCAAATGCATGATAAAAGTTCTAACAGTAACTGGAACTAGAAGAGGCTCCCTGTTTCCAGAGGGAAATATTGACTGTGTGGGGTAGGGGAAAGAAAGACAGGAAAATATTCCACAGTATTAAGTCCCTTCCTTATAAGGCAACCAGACCACCACTAACTTAGGAGATTGATTACCAGGGAAGAGCTGAGAAGAGAATTCAGTCTTTACAATTGTCTACATGTGAACCTGCCTGCCAGGTTTTCAGACCAATTTCAGAAGTGCAATACCAATAGTGTACTGTTGCCTACTATTGCTGAAGGAAGAAGCTCCGAGTTGGAGGAGGGGGTGATGGAGAAATAGAGAGAATGTGAAGGAGAAATAAAGGAAGAGGTTGGGTACAGAAAGAGAAAAAGAGAGGGGAAGAGAGAAAAAAGGAGAAAGGGATAGGAGAGAGCACCAGGATGACACGGATGGAGAATCAGGTGGGTGGTGAAAGCATTTCTTCATAGACTCAAAGTCAGAGTTGCCCCTGGAACTGCTGGCCAGGATCCGAACCTGCTCCAGATGCCAAGGGAAGGAAAAAGTTGCCCAAGAGAAAAAGGGAGAAATTTCCATCAGACAGAAAGAGAAATCACGGGGCTGGTCAGTGACCTGAGAGCTGTCCGTGGTGCTGACCTCCTGACAGCGTAGAGCGAATCAGAGGAACCCTGAACTGGTTGCTGCTCCGTCTTCTCCACTCCCTCTCCTTAGTCCTGCACTCTAGAGACTCAGGCTCATCCTGTGTATCTGTGTCTTTCCCCTTTTTTTCCTCATTCCTTCTTTGTCAATTGCATACATTTTCTCAAGTTCCCAGACCATCACTCAACTATTTCTCTTCCATTATACTTCAAGACTCTTCTTCCTCTTTAGTGCCCTCCAGGCCTTCTTGAAAGTCACATCTCTCTCCTATCATCCTTTGGATAATAATAAAAGAATTACAATAGGAATCATAATAGCAGAAAACATGCATTGATAATTCACTAGGTGGGAGGGATCATTTTATGTGCTTTTACATACACTGGCTCATTTAAATTCCACACCAACTTCATTACATAAATAGTTATATTATCCTAGTAAACAGATGAAAAATTGAGGCTTAAGGAGTAAGTAATTTGACCAACACGGTGTAGTTACAGGATTTGCATCCCCTCTAGAGCCTGTTCTTTTGAATCTGTTCCTTTAAATTCCCCAACATTTCTTTATGACTCCCTGCCCCTCCACGCTGGTACTTTCATTGCTTCTTCCTACTCTGGCCTAATGATTAAGGGACTAGGAATGCGCATTACTGGTGTGGTTTAAATCACAAGGGAAGCAAAGTAAGCACGCGCACAGAATAACACCGTGTGGGCATTCAGATCGTCTAAGGGCCTTCTTTTCTGCTTCAGGGAGAGGCCCAAAGTCAGCAGCCTCAACCTGCACCTCAGACCGAATGCGGAGTCTTTGGCTGTCTACATTCTTGTCTCAGCCCCGTACCCTCGCCTCTTCCCTGCCTCTGGTGGTCTCCAGAGAACTTTGCGTTCCCCTGAGCTTCTCATTCCTACATCCTGCCCACGTAGAGAAGCGCTTGCTTAATTCCTGGAGGTTACGTGGGCTCCCGCCGACACAAGGAGAGAAACAGTCTCAAATACAGAGAGGCACAGACACAACCGGACCCACATGGGCACCTCCCCAGCCAAACCCACGCTCCGATGGGTTCACGCAACCACACGAGTACCCGCATACTCAGAAGCACTCGGGTACTCGCGACGCACACAGCTACAGACACGCTTAAGAACACCACCATTCGGGATCTGCGCACACACGCAGCGCCTGTGCATGCTCAGACCCCGAGACCGGCCGCCCTGTCCCCAGACCCATGAGACTCCCGGGTGGCTCAGCTTCAGCCCACCCAGGCCGCCCCTCCCTCCGGGCAGCCTCCCCTCTCTCGGCTGCCTTCTCTTCCTCCTCCGCCTAAAGACGTACAAAACACTCCTCGGAATAAACCCGGCGCTCGGCTCCTCCCTCCCCGCCCCCCGGCAGCCGCTCCCCCATTCATTTTCGCCCGTCGCCGGCTAAGTCCCGCCCCCTGCCTGGCCCGTCCTCCGCTGCTCCCCGCCCGGAGACCGCGGCGCACTTGGACTTCCCTCTCCATTCGCCAGCCGCCTCGCTCCCGGTCCCCACGGCTGCGAACTGATCTGGCGCGGGGGGAGGAGGAGAGCGCAGGCGAGAGAGGGAGCGAGCTGGCGAGAGAGCCGGAGCCAGGAGCCGGGAGGCACAGGGAGTAGTGACCGCCTTCCGGAGCCGGGATTCATGCCTGTCCTCGGGACCAGCGAAGGGGACTTTACGGCTGAGTATGAGCCAGGCTGCTAGGAGCCAGGTACCCCCACGCCTGCAGTCCCCGCGCCGTCCCCGGTATGCGAGCTGGACGCAGGGCTCTCCCAAGTTCCCACCGAGCAGAATAAAAAGCGTCCGCCCGCAGCTCTCCGCCAAAGACGGACATTGACTCCAGGTAAGGCGGCGCCGGGTGCAGCGCCCCGGAGCCCCGCTGTCCTTGGAGAGGCCCCACATCGCTTTCGGGGCGCCCCCGGCCGCCCCGCTCTCCGCGGCACGCTCGTCCGCTCTTCCTCGGCCACCGTCCGCCGCCAAGTCCAATCGGGTTCCGGGGAGGGGGTCCCAGTACGTGGAGCTCCAAGGGTTAAATGCGGCTTTTAGTAAAGTGGCGTGTGTGCCCCGGCGCGCTCCCGACGTGTGTACCATGGTGGGAAGTTGATGTGGTGCTAGTGTGTGTCTGCATGTGCGGCGTCGTTTGCGTTTGATGCGTGTTTGTGGTGTGTGTGTGTGTGTGTGTGTGTGTGTGTGTAGGGGAGGGGGTGAAGAGAGGTCCTATAACCTACTTACAGCGCGATGTGTGTTTGCGTGCATGTTTGTATGTATTTTTGTATGTGTGCGTTTGTGTGTCTTTTTAATTAGGTCTCTCAAGCTTACACGAAATGGGATCCTTACTATAGGATCACGTAGCCATCGGGAAACCCGCTGTGGACTTCCTCTGGGCTCTGGGCTCGGGTTTGGCAGAGATGATAGGGCTATGGATGGCATCATATTTAGCCCAATGTTGGTATCCTTGAAGGAAAATTCCTCCGAAGGATGGACGTGCTACACACTTGGACCCACCGTTTAATATGAAAGAGAAATGACCAAACCCTGAGGCAAATGAGATGCTGTCACTTTAAATTCCACACTGGGCAGACTCCAGGATTCTGATGGGAATTTGGAGGCGCTGGGTAGCCTGTGATAGAGGAAGGGGAAAGTCAGTGCGGTGGGCTCCTTATTTGGGGCTGGGCAAGTCTGGGATAGAGATCTGCCCTGTCTCTTGGTTTGTAATCCATCTCAGCAGAAGGACATTTTCGGTTTCTGGTGCTTTTGCGGGGAGGATCAGGGCAAGTTTGTGTGGTTCTCCCTTGGGAAAGGGAGAAACATCCTCTGGGGACTTGCTTGTCCATCATCATTGCACGGGGGTTCTCAGAGGAAATTTCATGTGGGGGCAGCTCTGCAGCTCTGGGTGACAGGAGGGAGATATCTGGGGCACTTCCCTAAGACAGATTATTCGTTCATTCCCCATCTTCAGCAGGCTTGAGAAGCACCCCCCCCCCCAGTCTTCCAAAACTGTGCCTCCCCTGGAGTTGAAAGGATATAGGGAGAAGCAGAGGTGTGTGTGTGTGTGTGTGTGTGTGTGTGTGTGTTGTGTGTGTGTGTATGTATTTCAGTACCGGTAGGGGAGACTTACAATTTGGGAAGAGACTGTGGGTGGCAAGCCCATGACAAAATGTGGCAGTAATTGACTTAAACTGCTGTCTGGTTTGTACCTCATATCTCTTGTTTAGCTCCAAAATACTGCCAAGGGCAGGGTGGGGCGTGGGAGAATCTCAGTTAGCAAGACAGTTTGGTCAAGGCCCTCTTTTCCTCCTTCCTCCACCTTTTAGAAGTCTTCATAGGTAAGTCCCTTGGCCACCTTGGCTAGGTACTCTTGGGCTTGGGTTCTGGGGCCAGCCATTGATTTGATTCCCGGCTGTCTCTAAAAGCCTTGCCCTACTCAGCAAAAATGCTGAGTTTTACTGCTGTTAGCATGGCTTCCAGACTCGGCAGCTGTTACTTTCTCAAGGTAAGAGGCAGCCGTTCTACTCCCAGGCAGCAAAGCTAGGCGAAGACAAGGCTGAGAAGGTGAAACACAGTTTCTTTCCTACCTCAGCTTGAAGGGACCACCAAAGAGGGTTTGCGAAGAGGAAAAAAGGTAGAAATATACTTGGCTGAAAAATTATTTATATATGCATGTGTGTGTCTTCTAGGGTAAGATAAAAGCAAGCGTGTGTTTGCAGGAACCTGCCCTGGCGAGTGGGTGGCTGGTCTACCTGCAGGCACTTGCAGACATACCATTCTCTGGCCAGAGGCAGCTACCTCAGGCTGAAGACTTCACATTGCCACGGAGAATCTGCTTCAGGAAACTTGGGTCAGAGCAGAGCTCCGTGGTTCATTTTGGGTAGGGGGTGTGAAGGCAGAGGAGGAAACCCCACGCTGGGAACTGCTCTCATTTTCTCTCTTTTCCAATTTGTAGATGATTGAAGCTGGAAGGAATATTAAAGACCAGACAGGCAGGACTCTGTGGCCCAAGACAGGATGAGTTTCTCCTAACGTTCTCTAGGGAATTGGTGGCATGCCCAGAATTAGAACCCAGGTTGCCTGTCAGTCATATTGATGTCTTTCACTCAATCACTCTGCCCAGGGACTGTGTATTGTTCCCCTCCCTGCCTGGACACCATGCTCCCACCCAAGGGACAGCTGCTTGTCTTTCTCTCATCAAACTTCTCATTTCAAAAACGTATTGCAGAACTTCTCCATCTGGAAATGTGACCCTGGAGAGAAATGACCCACTGTGTCTCAATCACTGTTCCCCATAGGCAGGAACGTGTGTGCACATGTACACACACACACACACACACACACACCATAGATTCTTTCTCCAGTGTCTTTAGATAATTATACACAACCTGGGAACCAATACTGACTATGGCTGGTAGACAGAACCCATGAAAGCCTCTGGACTAAGCCTGAGCTTCTTATTAAGGAAAACTTTGCCTCCCAGAGAGCTAAGTGTACACCCATCCATCAATGCAGATACTTCAGGCAAATTAATTCCTTTGTATTCATTAGAATCCGAGCCCCCTATGTTTATTCATGTTGCAGGCAAAGGAGCACATGCAGGCACACATGCTACCATGCACTCACAGGTACGTGTGCACAGAGATCCAGAAATCTTCCCTGCACTCCCAAAAGAGATTCGCAACCTTCACACCAAATTGGGTTCCCCCATATCAAGGCATCTCTCAGAGGAGAACTGGGACTCTTAGTTCCAGGGAAATGGAAATACAAACCCTTGTGAGTCAGAGGCCCTGGAGAAGTCACAATCAGGCTCACTTCAAAGTATGCTCTCAGTCTCCTAGATGCTCTTTTTGGCGTTCAGGCAAGTACCGAGAAGCACAGGGTTTTAGGCCCAACTGCTATAAAGTCTTTTCCACGCAGGTTTTTCCAGGACTGGATGGCACTTTAGCTCCCAGAAGGGGGAGCTGTGACTCCATTTCAACCAAGGAAAAGCAGTTCAGAGATTCTGAATCAGCTGTTGGGCCCCTGTTGAGTTTAGAAGGCCCAGCTCAGGCTGCAGTGAATACAATTGTAAGCAGTAGAGGTGGAGATGGTAAAATCACTCTCCCCTGTTCTGCTCAAGTAGGACATCTCTTTCTTAGTGCATTAGAGATTTTATGTTATCGACCAAAATGTCCTCTTTTCTCCGAAAAGGTCTTTGTCCAAGGCCCTTCAGTTGTATGAGGAGACATTTTATGATTTGCATCCTCTCTCTTTCCTCTCCTAGTTCCTTAGATAAAATCACCAGCAAACATCTCCTAGGTAGTCCACTAAGGTTGAACATACCTCTCCCTTCTCTCCCTGTTTCCCCTTTGCTAAAATCCAAAGATGAACCAATCAGTTACCAAACTACTGGTGAACATGGTAGCAAGATGGGGGTATGTGAAAAAGACAAGTCTTCAAATGTCATTCTTCAAATCATTTCCCCATTGTTTTCCATTCTAATCCTTTGTTATTAAAAATAATGAACTTCTCTATCATTTTTCCACCACTTCCTACATTCAGGTTTTACTTTGTAAAATACTACCCATATTTTGACATCCAGCTCAAATAACCCTTTCAAGAAGACTTCCCAAGACCTTATTCTGGAATGAATCTCTTTTCTTCTTTTGATTGCTACATGATTTTATCTGAAGCTCTGTTGAGGTTGTTGCTATTTGCCGGGGTTTATAGCACCATGGGTCTCGATCTGTCTTGTCCACTTCAAGGTTCTTCTTAGGAGCATCTTGTGTCCCCAGGCACTGACCCTGAGTGGTTGCTCTGTAAATGTTTGCTTTTGCATTTCCTGTCCAGACTCAGCAGCAGCTGTCATCTTTCGTCCTCTGTCTTTTACTCTTTCTCTCTGAGAGTTGCTTCATATTTACTCAAGGCAATGCCATTGTAGCTTCCATGTCATGCCTCGTATACCACCATATTGTAGGGATTCTGATGATACAGACAGAAAGTTATAGTTTCCCTGGAGGAGAACATTACCCCTACTGTTTTCCTGACCTTTCATTTTGTTCTCTCCTTTCATCTCCCTTCCGACCCAGTAGGGCCAAACACAGGCCCTGTTTCAGAAGAGGAAAGTGAAGCTCATGCTGGTTGGGTTTCTTGTCCAAGGTCACAGAAGGAGCAGGGCATTTGAACCTAAGTCCTCCTCACTTGAGAATCTCCGTGCTTCCCGCTGTACAATTGAGTTCATAGATGGCTCTTGAGATGGGTCTGTTCAATGGGTGCCAGAAACAGCAGATACATATTATTAACTCTTTGAAATTCATGGTATGAGGGGTCATGAAGTCACTGGATAAAAAAACTCAGTGTTTTCTTTGGGAAGTTTCTCTGAAGAAACCTCTGATGGTTTTTCAATAACTGAACTTCCTTCTTATCCAGGAATCAACAATCCTTCTGGTAAGACACTCAGTTTTAGTTTGAGTACTTTGGGTGACTTTGAGTTTATTACCACACAAAGCAGCCTATGTTGTACTTGGAGAGCTTTGTTGGAATATGTATATATTTTTTTACTTTGACCCTAAATCTGCCTTCTCTCCGTATGTCTCTGAAATCGCACAAATGTAATTCTCTTCCACTTTTCTGTTCTTCGCATAATATGCAAGTGTAATCACATCGCCCCACATATTCCCTTTCTGAGACGTGCCTGTCTTCACAGCTCTGCCTCCCGTAACATCCATTTGGGAGGCCTCTTCCCATGCTGGATGTTGTCCTATGAACATTCTCTATTTTACCTCATTTTTTGGGTTTAGAAGGCACAAAAAGGGTGAGGGACAACCTGAAATTGAGCAAGGATTAAAAGAAAACATTCATTTATTAAATTATTCAACAAATGCTTATTGGGTACCTGCTATTTGGAAAACATTCCTCCAGGCAATCTCTACGCTTCCCACTGTACAACTGAGTTAATGGATGGCTCACAAGATGGGTTTGTTCAACAGATGCCAGAAACAGCAGATGCATATTATTAACTCTTTGAAATTGATGGTACAAAGGTGTCATGAAGTCACTGGATAAAAAAAAATCTCAGTGTTTTCTTCGAGAAGTTTCCGGAATTATTAAAATGTTCTCTGTGCTGTCCAATACGGTAGCCATTTACTGCATGCTATTACTGAGCACTTGAAACGTCTCTAGTACTACTGATAAACTGAATTTTTAATTTTATTTAATTTGTATTGATTTTTATTTTAATTTACATAGTTATATTTGGCTAGCAATTACTGCATTGAACAGTGCAGGTCTAGGCATTAGCAATGTAGCATGAATGTAACCCTATTTTCAATGGAGCTCATACTTAGTAGGCAGAGATAGATAAAAAATGAGGAAGGGAATAGACAAGCACAATAATGTCACAGAAATAATTGGGGAAATCTGCTAGAAAGGAACTTGGGCGATTTAACCTCAGATTGGTTAGTCATGGGAAGCCTTTTCTGAGGAAGTGGCATTGGAGCTGAGATTTAATTGAGGAGGGACCAGCCTTATGGTTGAGGTTATGTAGGGAGGGACATGAGAGGCAGAGAGAAAGATGGCAGTGGAGTTGTTACACAGAGGGAGGCTAGGGGTGGACTAACTCTGCTTGGCTGAGGATTTGAATGAGAAGGAGAATGATGACGAGAGTTATAATAAGAGAGGCAGGCAGCCACCAGATCCCATAGGCCTCAGAGAGAGAGAAAGACTTGGTATCTCTCCTGTGACACTGCCCTGGTTGGGAAGCAGGTGGTCTGAGAATGGAGGAGAGTTAGGAAGTTGACAGAGGTTCATCATAAGGTTCTCATGATGGGTTTTCATCATGGGCAATTTTAATCCGCCATTTAAGCCAGTTCTTCTAATCTGAATTTCTAGTCCTGCTTTGAGTACCATACCCTGGAAATGCCCAAGTTAAAGGAAGGGGGAGAAACAGGAGTAAATGGGGAGAAAAGGAGGAAGAGAATGAACACCTGGGGAGAAGGTGATGGTAATGAATCTGGAATGAGTTTCAGTTGGCAAATATTATAGATCTTGTCTGTGAAAGGACTTGAACACAGTGACTTAGGGGGTACATCACTGAATCCAGCCAGGTGCTGGCCATCCGATACAAGATATCCCTACATAATGGTCATGCATAATAGACTGATATCACCATTTCCCAACTTCTGTGAGAGTGTGGGAAATGGAAGACACATCAGTAGAGACAGTGATGATCAGAATGGTGACAGTGGCTATAATATCTTGGGGATCATAGACTGTATCTTTTCATTTTTGATCTCCCTTAACCCCAAACCTCAGGAGCACAGGGACACAGGGCTCTGGCCACTGTGTATCTAGACCTCCTTGGGGACCTGTCTTTCCCTCTCTGGGCTTGTCTTCTGTAAATCTGGAGGGATCCCATGTAGCTTGGCTTCACTGAAGAGATGTTGCCCAGCTCTATGGAAACTCTGCATCACAAAGTTGTATAACCAGAAAGACACACGCGTGGTGGACATGTGTCCTCATAAAGTCTAGATGACCTCTCAAAAATGAGCAAATCTAAAAGAAGTCATAGCTCAGAGCACAGATTGGCATTCAAAACAGGGTGTCCAAGTGGCATAGATGGTTAACTGGTGCTGCTGGTGCAGCTCTTAATATCTAAGTGGTTCGGTGTTGCCACGAAACCCACTGTCCTCCTGGAACACAGAAGGCTGCCTGGGAATCCACAGACAATCCTTCCTACTGAGGGGGCAAAGAAGACAATTAAGAAGATAATGAGGCTGAGGAAAAGTGAAATTAATTTTTTTTTTATGAGAGTGAAAGGGATCTTTGTGTCCCAAGGCAACTATCTTTTGGATATTGCAGGTGGCCTAAAGGAGAATAGACTGAAGAAGAATGGGTGTGAGAAAGTTAAGAGCAGTAAATTATCAGATCAGCCTTCCATCCACACACAGGAGCAGGGAGCCCAGTGAGCAAACGCCATAGATCACTCTGAACGAATTCTGCTCTCAGCGTGCAGCAGTTTCTCACAGGGTGCAGAGCTGTGTTCAGGATGCTGGGGCCAACTTGGGAACAGCTAAGTGATGGTATGCCCCCAAGGGTGGAAGGTAGATTCATAAGGCAATTAACAAAGGCAAGATGCAGGGCTTTTTTGTGTGTGTAAACTGCAAAGGTTAGAACAGCAGGTCTCCAAGTAAATGGCCCATCTGAACAGTTAGAACTCTTTGTAAGGGTTAATCCAATACTGGCCCCAAAGGGTTTCTGAGAGATAATTTATCTAGCCTTTCAAAGGTCTTGCAAATGAGCCAGGGGGAACCTCTAGGAGAAAGAATGGATTCTGGGGGTAATGTGGAACAGCCCAGTTTCAGATCACAAGCAGATACTGGCTACTGATAGAGGAAAGGAAGACATCCAGGATATGAGTGCTTCTTAGGGGACCCACCCTACGAAGTGATGAGTTGTCCGGTCTCTCTTCTAAAAATTAGCCATCTGCAAAAGTAGATGAAACTCTGGTGGGCTGTGGAATTACGAGAGTATCTGGAAACCCCAAGATAATCGTGGAAGTGCATTCTGAGGACGGTGACAGAGCCACCTGCCTTTAGTAAGTATGACTGTTTACACAGTACAAGGTAAGCTAAAATTCTCATGGAAGCTGATGAGTGCTGAGTTTATAGGCACTTCGAAAGGGGAAGGACCTACAAGGAGCCATGCTGGTACTATAAAAACATCTGCACCAGCACAGTAGCCATTAAAAAAAGAAAATCAGCACTTTGGTATGTTTAGGAGTGTAGGGGAAAGATTGAAAAACAGATTACCCGGCAAGGCTTGGTAATACGGTTTTGCTGCTGGGACACATTTTGGAGACATGACTCTTTTCGATGAAGTGGTCCTCGTCCAATGCCATTTGCAGAGATGGCCAAGGCTGGGGAGGGCTGCGAGGGGTCATAAAGAATTTTATTCTGAGTGCATATCAACAGAACAGCATCCTTCAAAGTCCAGTGAAGCCTTACAAATGATTCCTGAAAATATTGCTAAGTCAGCCCAGTTTTGCTTAGCCTTTCTCTTTCCTAATAGTGGGAATTATACGTTTATGCAGAACTCAGAATTTTCACCCAGAGAATGCGACAATACTAAAATCATTCTTGTAGTGGGAATGTGTATGGACTAAGCATGCCACATGTTCTTTGTTCTGCGATAGGTGTTTGGTATAGATTTCTTGTTGAATATTCTCAACAAGCATGTAGGTAGTATCTCCCATTTTAGAGATGAGTAAACTGAGGTTCAGAGAAGTGATGCTATCTGTCTAAGGCCATCCGCTGTGTCGATGGAGTGTTATTGAGGATTTGAACCTATTTCCGTCTGACTTGAAAGTAGAGGGTTGAAAGCTTCAGTGATGGAGTTTGAATGTCTGCTCTGCTGTTTACTAGCTATCTGACCTTGGCCAGATTACCCAATGCTCCCATGTCAGTTTTCTCATCTGTAAAATGAGGGTTAGTATCTGCATAGATGTAAGGTGGGAAATTAATTTGTTTATGCATTCGGTGCTTCAACAATGCCTGGCAGATCATCAGAGCTATAGAAGTACTTAGTGTTACTGCTTTCTGTTGTTGCCACACCCTGTTGTATCAGGTTAAAGTTTGTGTGGACTCCTAGGTATGTTCTCACTATGGAAATACCATGCATAAAGGAGATTACTATTAGGTTCAAGGCACTTCCTTGCTGTTTTATTCAGTTTTCTTTTTTTTAAATTTTTAAATTTTTTAAATTTATTTTTATTTTTATTTTTATTTTTTTTGGCTATTGTCACTAAAAGGCCTGACACGAACAATTTTAGAAGAGGGAAAGTTTATTTTGGTGCTTATGGTTTCAGAGGTCTCAGTCCATAGATGGTCAGCTTCACTGCTCTGGGCCCAAGGTGTGGCAGAACATCATGGCAGAATAATGTGATACTGGAAAGCAGCTCAGAATGTGGCCATCAGGAAGCAGAAACAGCTCCCCTCACCACGAAGAACATATATATCCCAATGCTATATATGCCCCCAATGCTAGCCACACCTACAGTTACCATCCACTTAATCCTTTTCAGGGGATTAATTCACTGATTAGGTTAAGATGCTCGTAACCCAATCAATTCACTCTAAACTTTCTAACATTGTCTCACAATGAGCTTTTGGGGGACACTCATATCTAAACCATAACATTGCAAAGGAACTCACTCATCCCTTTTTCCAGCATCCTCCCTCCCCATCCTCCAGTGCATCATGTGACATGCTGGAGATACTGAGAAAGCAGGGAAGGTGGAGAGGTATGCAAAATTACTAAGGCAGGTTTTTTTTTTTAATTTTTTTTTTTAATTTAGAGATAGGGTCTCACTGAGTTGCTTAGGGTCTCACTCAGTTGCTGAGATTGGCTTTGAACTCGCGATCCTCCTGCCTCAGCCTCCCAAGTGCTGGGATTACAGGCATGCGCCACCGTGCCCGGCTAAGGCAAGTTTTTAAATTTCTGTAAACAGTCTTAAGTCTGTAAACAGATACAGACTTAAGGTCACCTGCCACCAAAAGTGAAAGTTGTCTTCCACACAGTCCAGTGTAATTTTCACTTTGGTTGTTTTGTTTCATTTTACTTATAGACTCTTGTTTCTTAAGATCAAACAATATCTGCATTGGTTTGAGAACCTGAACCCCCTATAGCCCATCTTTGTACCTCTTTGCTTGTCTTTCTGATCTATTTGTGTGCTTATCAGGTGTGCCTGGGAGGGTGGCTGATTAACAGCATGCTGGATGCTCTGGTGTGATCTGTTCTCCTCCTCATGAGTCCGCTCTTTATCCCTGTCATCACTTACTTTACCAAGAACTTACATGTCTTGACTTGATTTTTATAATCTCATTTAATCTTTATGTCAACACTTTAAAATCGGAACTATTCTTCCATTTTTCTGCTGAGGACATTGAGGTTCAGAGGTGAAAGGACCTGCTCTAAGATATTAAATAGGTGGCAGCATCAGATCTCCAGACTGTGGGTGCCGTTGGTTATTGGTAATGTTATTACATTGACTTGCCTTCCCTCCTCCCAGTAGTCCAAGGCATTGTCCAGTGGTCAGCAGCTTGGTGGCTTGCCAAAGTCAAGGTTGATGATTACTGCTTGGTCCCTGTTGTCTTGGGCCAGATCGGCCATTGCAAATCTTCCCCCTTCTGTTATGCATTTGCCCTCGATTCTAGTCTCATACACGCCTAAATGAGAAAGGCATCCATCTCACATGTTCTAGGAGATGTTATAAATGGTGCTGCTGGAGGGAGGCCTTCTTAAATCTCCTTAACAATCTGCATTTTACTTTCTCTCCTTCTTTATCTGTCAGCATCATGAATATCTTCCACTCTTCCAGTACTTTCTGGCTGCCAACTTCATAGCCTCTTAAAATAGTAATTTAACTTCACAATGCCTCAGCAGGAAACCTTAGCTTAGTCTGTTTATTTCCACCCATAAGTTGTAAAAGTTCAAATGCTGCTGAGACCAGGACCAGTCGTCAGAGAATAAGCTACTATTTCCCGCTGAACCGGAGTCAGGTGCCAAGATCTGACTTTTCTTGGGGATAGAACCAGCAAAGTCACTTATGATTTCAGTGGTGCTTTTAAAAACAGTCAAGGAAATAGGGTGGAGGTGGCATGAGTTGTGGCAGCCAGATGTTGCAAGATAATATATGTTTATTTCTCTGTATGTGTTTGTCTCTCTCTTCTCCTTACTTACACCCACACATGTATATGCATAAAGAAAGGAATACTGAACATGATTGAGTGTGGGAAGGAAGGAGACCAGCAGTAGATAGAGGGAAGCAAGTCCAAGGGGAATTTCTCCTTTCCTGGTAATTGGACATGAGCCCAGAGGTGGTCTGGAGATCACCTACTATCAGAAGATCATCTAGGAGTGGAACTTTCAAGTCAAAATGGAATACAGAACACATGTCGTCAATGCATTTATAAGAAATCAAAATTATTCTGGTTCCTTAAAAATCAATAGCAGTGGGATGCCAAAAACTATCACCAAAGTTTTGTTTTGTTTTGAATGTCACTTTCGATTTGGACTCTAATGCAGGGGGAAAAGGACACTCTGGTGTAGTGTAGGCGGGAATATGTATTAAATGCAGACTCTTTTTATGAAATGTGACTTTTATTTATTTTTTTCATTTTAAAACAAATAAAACAGCAAACCTTGTTTACTGAGCACTTCTTCTGTGTCAGACACTCTTCTAAGTGTGGAAACAAACCAAGACCCCCATCCCCATCTCGAAGCTAACGTTCTAATTGAGGGAGAAGAGAATATATAAATAAACAAGTAAAAATATATTATCTGTCAGATGGTGATAAGCATAATAGAGAAAAATAGAATGTGGTTGGAGAGGGGAGGCGTGGGGACAGATGGCGAGGTGGGAGAGGGCTTGTTGTTCTGTGTAGATGGGACAGGGAAGCCCTCACCAAGATGCTGATGCTGGAGCAGAGCAACCGGAGACCAGGAGGGCGCCAGGCAGATGCAGCAAGAATAAAGTCCCTAAGATGGGTCTGTGCCCAGGAGGGACTGAGTGTGGAAAGAGCAGTGTGCCTGGCTGGAGTGAAGTAGGGGTGAAGGAGGAGCTACAGTAGCAAGAGAGCAGAGCTTCACTTTGATCTGGATGGCTCTCATTTCTGTCTCTCTCTATCTCTGTCTTTATCTGTGTCTCTGTCTTATCTCTAAGAAATTCTCCATTCTAAGAAGTCAATTAATTCGATGTGCACAAGTTTGGAAAGAAGGGATGTTATGGGGCTGGGGATATAGCTCAGTTGGTAGAGTGCCTGCCTTGCAAGCACAGGGCCTTGGGTTCAATCCCCAGCACTGCAAAGAAAAAAAAAGGGATGTTATTAGAACATTTGTGGAGCCAAAGAAAAACAATGAAACAAAAGCGTAAAATGGAATTCTGTACAGACTCTAAGAATGGCATTAGGGAAGCACATGTGGACATTTGTAGGCATCATGAAAATAGGGAGCCTCGTCTGTAAAGTGGGCTAACAGTAGGGCCATCTTTATACTTCTGTTGTGAGAATGAATAACAGACGTAAGGCACTTAGCAAAACACCTCATATACAGTAAGAGTTCCATTAATGGCACTTACAACACTTTTACTGACAACAGCCTATTTTATTGGTGAACTATTAAGTTAAAGAAGCATAAGGTCAAAGCATCATGGATAGCAGGACTGACTGTTTTATAAGATGCACCTTTTTAAGCGTGGCTTTATTCTGGTAATGGATTATGAGTCGATCTCATTCTTTCTTTTATGCTTACCTCTATTTATAATATTCTGTAATGAATGTGCATTACTCGGGTAATCAACATTTTAATAAGTAGGATGTGGGGGATCAGTGAGCAGTTGAGGTAGGAAAAAGAACCAAAGCAGAGGATGTGTTTTAATTCAGAGTTTTCTACATTTCTAAGTCACACATCCTAAATCAAATTGAAATGGAGTATTTTTTTTTTCTTATTTGACCTTGGCCTGAGCAATATTTTTAAAAACTGAACATTTTCTAGGTGGTTTATACTTTTTATTGAATATTAAAATAACTCTCACACCCTTTAAAGGAAACAGTACCTCCTCTGTATCCCCTGCAGTCAGTTCCTGTCTGGTGGGAGCTTGCACATCAGTTCGAAAGCAGGTAGGTGGCTGCTTCCTTGGCATCGGGAGACTTTTCCTCCCATGCGTCTTCGTTTGGAAGTTGGATAAATCACATCTGTTCTCTAGACCTCAGTTTTCTCCCTTGTAAAATGAGGGTTTGAGATTCAAGAGAGGCTCTGAGGAATGTTCTGAAGCCCAGCACCGGAGGAGGGTGGGGGCGCTGATCAGGTGAGACTGGGTCTGAGACCCTCCACAGCTTGCCGCCTGAGCCAGAGCAGATCCACTCCATCTGCTTAGCTTTATTACATTTCTGTATTTGAATAAGAGGCTTCAAGACTTTAAAAAGGCTTGAAATCATTGGCTTAAACTTCAAATTGTCTCTAAAGTGGACTTTGGAGTGACTGTCTGTCCTAGATGAAACCTTTGTGCTTGAACTCTTTGCAGACCACAGGTGACATGGGTACATTTCTAGGGTTTGGAGGGAAGAGAAGGCATATGAGAAAAGGCACAGAAGAAGCCTTTGTCACCTTTGTCATCATGATGCATGGCATGTAATGGCCATCAGCCAATTAAATGAATTCCAAGAAAACCATGCTGTGTTTATGGTAGCATCTTATGGAAATGGAATGTTTGCACAGAAAGCCTCAGGAATAAATGCGCGTTAATCCAGGTTACCAGAAGACTCCCTTCCTCCACTTCTGGGAAGATGGAATGGTAGACCCCAAAGCATGATCCAGGCTGTGTTATCTTCCATCACAGAACCGTGAGGTGTTAAGGCTGACCTAGAAAGTGTGTTAGGATTCATCATATCCCTCCCCTTCTTCTGAAAGATGGAGACATTAAGACTCTGACAAGGGGGACTGTCATGGCAAAGGTCACATTCTTACTTCATAGATAGGACACTACCTAGGAAACCAGGTTCCTGCCTACCTGTGTGCATTGGTTTCTGAGGCATAGTGTTTTCACGTCATTGTTCAAGTCTCCTGGAAAACGAAGAGACAAATGTGTTTTATGCTAACAGAAATTTTGCAGTGGCTTTGTGATTTACCCTCCTGGAAATCATAAGGTTTTTAAGCACATTCAAGGCTCTGACAAGTCCTGTAATAAAGGGAGCCTTCATCATCTTTAACGTAAGCCTTCTGAAATTTATTTGAGCTTAGAATTTCGACATGACCTATATTTTTTTTTTATTTAATTCTTATTAGCATCTAGTATAACACACTTTGGGAAGTTCTAAAGTAGACTAGTCTATACTCTAGAAAAATCAGAATATTATGTGTGTGAAAAAAATTTAAATAAACAATTCTGGCGATCCACATGATTGCAGAAGTGATGGTCATATTAAGAAAATTATCAAAGATTAGTGAGAAGGAAAGTTTCCCAGGTTTAGTGTGAGCTTTACCTCTTTCTTTCTTTCCCACCTTCCTGTTTTTAGTTCACTTTATTCCTGATCTCTTCTCATTCTTTGTTTCATATATATATATATGTATATATATATATATATTTTGAGGAGCTACTTTGTTCGAAGTTTCAGAAAGTCTGCCATGAATAGGGAGGGTATCTTTCTGCTTAGAAGCTACTGTCAGCTCCACAAGGTGATGGATGTGCAACCTGAGGTAACGCATTGGAGCTGGTGCAGTGGTTGGGGTACCCATAGCTTGCTAAGGCACAGAGAGGTCAGACTGTGTGAGCCATGAAGGCTGAGGAGCCAGCTGGAGAGACCTGGAGGCCCTTGCAGATGGAGTGGGAGAGGAAGCATTCAATGAATCTGCAGAGCATGCTAGGGGTACAGCTCAAGAAATAATCTAGGTTAGAACATATGAAGCCTCAGAACTCAGATTAAGTCATCTCTGTTTAGAAAATTGTTGACTGTTAAGACTCACATTGACTCAATCAGCTCTGAGATGGAGTAAAGTGGGTAGGTGGGAGAGGGCAGAGGGAAGCCTGTTGCCCATTACTCAGTCATAGCCATGGTGCGGTACCAGATACAGGCTGTCTTCTCGACAGGGGCAGTGGTTGGGAAGTGGATGGATCCAGGAGACTGTGTGATGGTGGGACAAGGGAAAGGGAGGGGTTAAGGGTGGCTTCCTCTGAGGTTGTGCCAGATCTAGGCCTGCTCTCTCTAAATAGTGCTTCCAGAAACAGCAGGGTCTCAATTATCTCACCGTGGGCTGTGAAATTCTAAAAAAAAGTTCTCAAAACAAAATTAAGTTTAATTTGCTTTAATTGAAAAATAAACACATGCCATGTACAGCAGTCTCAAGAGGAGGAAAAAGGGCTAGAAAATGAAATGAACAGTTGGGTGTGGAAGGCCCAATTATTGGATATCCTGAAATGGGAATTGGTATTGATTGATAAAATGAATTTAGAGTTAAATTCAGGAGCAGAAAGCCCAGGCCTCCTCTCTAGACTTTGATTTTCTTAATTTTTTTTTCTGTGATGCTGCTATTTTTATTATTATTGAGGACATTATAAAGCAACTGTGAAATTAAAGAAAAACCTTGGTGTCAGATACTTCAACCATTTTTCTATCACTTAAGTGACTTTTGGTAAATCAGGTATTTCTTAGCCTCCAGCTCCTCATCTGTGAAATGGGAATAATAATTCATATGTCACTGGATTCCCAAAAGGCTTCATAATTAACATGCATAGGCGTTCTACACTGTTAGGGGATGATGAAGAAGAGGAAGGTGTGGAGGAGGGTCGGGAGGCACTGGTCAGGAGGGTGGAGGAAGAGTGAGTCCAAGTGATGCCTTCCATCACACAGGGTTTATTGAGAGCCCTCTGTGCTCAGGCCTTGTGCTGGACACTGGGATAAAAAGTGGAGAAACAGCTGAGGCTGGCCTCAGGGACACTGTCTTCTAGCAACAAATGCTCTTGATCTTTAGGCCACAGAATGGAGTCCAGAGTCGGGTGGGGTGGAAGGTGGTGTCTGACACGCTCTGAGCTACCCTCTAAGATCTCTCCTCATTCTTGTCGTGAGCCTTTGCCTTCCCATGAGCATGCAGCACTTTGACCCTGACTTAGGCTCCTCCTGCTCCTAAAGAATGGCATGGCGACCTCATTCACATCTGGGCAATAGCCACTTAGGATTGCAAGCTCTAATTGTCAGAGTCTTACAATATTGGCATCTTAGGATTGTAACTGTAGAATTTTAGAATCTCGCAAACTTTAGAATTGGAGACTCTTAGAATAGTGAAGACTCAGAGTCAGAATCCCATAGACTCCTAGAATGGAATATGCATGGAATACAAAAATCCAATCTTAGTACCAAATCTTAAAAACAGAATTATGGAATCAGTCTTTCAGAAGGGAGTGGTTACTTGGTCCATCTTCTTTCTCAATTCTTGGAAAATACTAATACAGCATTTAAAAAGTAAATATTCTTGAGAATGAATGCACATGCAAAAGTGTCTGTGAGGAAAACATAAAGCTTAGTAACAGTATGGTAAACACATTGGCCAAGGGGCACAGATGGCAGAGACAGGTAGAGTTTCTAAACATCATCACATTTCTTGGTGGGCTGATTGTTGACTTTATTGACACCTAAGACCAAGACTTATCATGAGTAATGGAAAATGTGAAGCAAAGTAGGATTGATGGCTTTGCTCACCGACCATCCCTGCTGTAATTTTTATGTTGGCTAAACCTGTCCTTGCTGTTGTTTTAGAAAATATTTCCTTAGATATCTCTCTTCTTTCCTAGGGCTATAGGAAGGTAAGAGTGATACACGAGTTTCTAGGACTTCTGTGGGGATTCTAGAAAAGTGCTTTGCATAGCTGGGCACTTGAGGCATCTGTTCCTCACATCTCTTCCCTCAGAGCTTCCCCGTGTAGACACATGCTAAGCTATCCTTGGTTAGGTTTGCTCTGAAGCGTTGATTTGCATGGTGAAGGCTTCTGAAAGAAGCTGGCATCTATTTTATGTGTGGTTGTTGTTTCCTCCACAGTCCACATGCTCTCACAGGACCTCAGATCCTAGCACAGATTTTGACAGGTATAGGAAGAACCTGGCTCAGAGGTTTGTAATCTGAGCAACACTCTTTGGTACCATGGAAGCTGCATAAGTGAGTGTGTGTGTGTGTGTGTGTGTGTGTGTGAATGTGGGTGTGCTACTCACATAAATTGAGTTTTGATGTTTTGTAGATGAGTGTGCAATTTGTGTTTGCATGTGTTTGTGGATTCCTAAGTGCATTCACATGTGAATGTGCAATAGACTTGTTACATATCTTACCTATTGGCAAGGAACATGCTTTGTCAGTGGGTAAGACGTAAATGCCTATCTCATGTCTGACAATGAGGTAAGTAGGTGCTTCCATGAATGTTCATTTATCTGATCTTACAATGATGACTTATGGTTTTTATTTTAAAGAGTGTCAACTTAGGCTTTTAAAATCCAAGTGACCAGGGCTGATATTTAAAGTGGAATTCATATTTTTGAGTGTGCTGGTGTTGAGTACTGGGATATGTGTGGGGGGCATACATTCATGCATATGTGGGACATGCAGGCATTTTTATATATACTTCTTAATGCGTGTGTGTGTATTAAGTAAATATATATACATATATTCATTTTATATATATACATATATATTCACTTAATATATATATGTAACATATAACATATATATAATATATATTACATATATTCACTTTATATATATGTATATTTGAACTAAAACACTAATCTTCCTCCAAAGCAAATGTGCGTGATTGGTTTGGAGGATTGGGGCATCAGAGGAAGGCAAATGAGTTGTGTGGGGAAAACATTCAAAAGACAGAGAGTGGTATTTAGTATCACTTTGCCTGCATTGCTGACATGACCTTGTGCTTTTCAGGGATTCTATACCATAACTTATTAACCCCCAAGAACTTTTTTTCAAAGCATGTCTATCCAGGCCCTGTCAGGTCCTCAGAATCAGGGGTTCCAATGTAGGGATCTGTCTTGAGTGTTTTGTGAAAGGTCCCCTGGCAGTTCTGAAGAGCATTTCTGACTTAGAGCCTCTGCTCTGACAGCCTTCATCCAGAGCAGCAGTTCCCAAATGCTGATGTGCATCCCCAGTTCTGTGGCATTGATTGACAGGCAGGCTCCCAGCCTCCAAGATCCTCAGAGGCTTGCTCAGCAAGTCTGTGGTCAGGACTCGAAATCATCTGAATAGCATCCATGTGTGTCCATTTCAGTTTATTCTGAGACGTCAGTTTATGCATCACTCATCTAGCTATTAAAGTAGACTTTAAAGATGGAAGAAAGGCAGCGAAAGAAAGCAAATGCCAGAGGGTGTTCATGAAACAGAAGTATTAGAGGAAAAATAGATAAAGGATTGGGAGGAGAGGAATGTGGAGGAAGAGGAAGGTGATAGGACACTTTTGTGGAGTCACTTCAGGGTGATTATTTTACCAGTCTTCCACTGATGATAGGACCTGCAGGATCTCCAGAACAGGCCATTTTTCTGTTTTACAAGTGATGAAATTGAGGCTCAGGGTTGATTTTCTTGAAGACACACAGGTTCAGGGCTGGGATCTGAATCCAGGTTTTCTTCCCTTTCCCTTCATGGTTCCCTGTGCTGGGGGTTTTCTCTGGCTAAGACCTGAACCCACATAAATCTTCTGCAGTCTCACACCCAGCCAAACCACATAAACATTTCGCATTCACTACGCTGACGCTTGGAGGGGCTGAAATAGAACTTTGAAATTCTCCTTCACTTTTAATTAAAAAAAGATTTAGGCCAACCCTGGGTTCCCAGTTCTATTTAACTGAGACTGCTTTTAACCATTGCTGTATTTTTATCGTTGCAAATGTGACGCACAGATCCATCTTCCTTGCAATGCTTCTCGGTTTCTGCTCCATCTGTTGAAGAGAAAACATTTGCAAAAATCTCTCGGCTTGTCTCCAAGGGCTGAAACTTCAGTGCTAGCAAGGAATGCAGTGCAGGAAGTGAGGTTGGGCCCTGGTGAAAACCGGAAATTGCTGAAATCTGTTTCCAGGATGTTTTTAGTTACCATTTTCCCCAAACTTAGAGTGTCCTGTGTATCCAGCCAGGCCATCACATTCCCCAGTGTGTATGTGGGATACCTACAGTGTAGCATCGTCTAGATCCCACGTGTAGGTCTGCACTCTGCACTCTGGTGTACTCCCACCCAGGGGGAGGTTTTCCACTTTCTCTTTCAATGATCCATCAGTTCTGTTCTCTATTTTGTCTCTGTTCTTGGCAAGCTCCTATGATTTTTTTTTTCTTGCAGTGCTGGGGATTGAACCCAGGGCACTCTACCAACTGAGCTATATCCCAGCCTTGTGTTGGAGTTTTCTAATAAACTGTTATTAATTCTTAATAATGAGAACTATATTTTGGTGGGGAAAGTGCATTGGAAGATTGGAGTTCAAGTCCTTGCTTTGCTATACTTTAACCTTGCTAAGTTCCTCAAGATCTCCCAGCCCGAATTGCCTACAAAAGCCCCAGGAAAATGATGAGGATGAAATGGTTTAGTGGAAGCACAAATGCTTTTGCAAATTGTGAGGTGCCACCCTTACACTGTGCACACCAGCAAGTCATGCCTTTGTCAGCTGATTTTTCTTGTGCATTTACGTCTTTGTTTATTGATGGACCATTTGCTGGATCAACATTATACCACAGGCCCACCTTTGCTATATGATACCGAGGTGGGTCAGGAGAAGTTCATATCCACAAAATGTCCCTAGGTATAACAACATGATCTGGAGTTATGGAGCCTGCTGTTTCTTCTTCCCATGGGGTCTAGAGATTTCTCAAAAAGGGAAAGGTCTTGAGCTGAATGTTAAAGAGTAAAGGTTCCCCAATCCAGAACATGGACAGTTTACATGCTGATGAAGATGTGGAGCAACAGGAACTCTTACTCGCTGCGGTGGGAATGCAAGATCATGCAGCTACAGCTACAAAAAATAAGCACCCTCTGACCACAAGATTCAGCAGCCTTGCTCCTTGACATTACCCAAAGTCACTGAAGACTTGCAACCACATGCAAAACCTGCACACAGATGTTCATAGCCACTTTATTTATAATTTCTCAAACTTGGAAACAGCTGAGATTTCCTTTAACAGGTGAATAAATAAGTAAACTTTGGTACATCTAGATAATGGAGTATTTTATATTTTATATATATCAAGCCAGGAAAATATTGAGGGAACTTTAGTGCATATCCCTAAGTGTAAGAAGTCAGTTTGAAAAGGTTACATAACACAGGTCTCCAAGTACCTGGCATTCAGGAAAAGGCAAAACTGGATACAGGTAAATCTCAGTGGTTGTCAGGGGTTAAAAGGGAAGGGAGGATGAACAAGTCCAGTGTGGAGGAATTTTAGGGCAGTGAAATTGTGCTGTATGATGCTGGGTGGTTGGGTACATGTCATTATATAGTTGTCCAAATGCATAGAATGTACTGTAACAGAAGTGAAACTTAAGGTACAGGTTGGACTCTGGGTGACAAGAATGCGGGTTCATCAGTGGCAATAAGAGTACCAATTGGATCCAGGATGATGATAAGGGGGAGGCTGTGCAGATGTGCAGGGAGTGGGGACATGTGGGACATCATTGTTCCTTTTAATTTTGTTGTGAATCTAAAGCAAATCTTTTTTTAAAAGGAAAACGGATAAGGTTTTGTTGGACTTGGGATGGGGATAAGGTGGGAAGAACATTCTAGTGGAGGAGGAGTTAGGCAGAAAAATGGCAGGAAGGTCGCAGAGATTGGGTCAGCTGGAAATAACTGCAGGAAATCTAGAAAGCACAGGCAGAGCTGCTGGGAAGGGGGTGGAGAGTGAAATGTGGGGAATAATGAAGTGAAGTGAAAGCAGACAATAGTTCTCATTTAGAGGTGGGAGGGAGCCATTGATTGAGGTGTAGTCGGCTAACAATGATAGCTGCCTTTTACCAAGCACTTTCTATGTCAGACACTGCATTAACTTAGGTTTACGTTCATCATTTCATTGTGTACATGCACAAAGACCCTCTGTAAAAGGTACAATTTGACAGATAAGGAAACTGAGGCTAAAGTAACCATGCCTTGTCCACATGGACAGCACACCCAGGACTAGGGCCAAAGCCAAGTGCCTGCTTGTAACCTGTGCTTTCAAGCTCCTCACCAGCAGATTGGCATTTCAGGGCGACCTGCATGGTTCTGGGAAGGAGCTGGTCAGGGGGTGATGCGGAGCCAATAAGGGATGGCGGTTACTTTCGAGGGTAAGAAATCCCTTAGAACAGTTCGGTGGTTGAATTCCAGGCATAGCTCTGAATCTTTGCAGGGGAGCATTTTGAGGCAAGAAACAGAGCTTCCAAGAAGTACACCTTTGTGGGCAAGTTCCTGTTGCACTGGGGGAGGAAATGGGCTCCTGTCAGGGAGTTGGGCCCCCTGCCGCCTCCTGTCACTTAGCATCCTTCACATTGGGGTTCTGCACAGACAACTACCATTTCTGAATAATGTCATGGAAACTGCCTTCCTTGGCCATTCACCAGAGACAGAACCCCAAAGTGAAAATGCCATAAACCAACTCATAACCTTTATTTTTTTCCTTCTATAATGAGATTTTTTTTTTAGCATTTTAAGTTCCTTGGAGGAAAAGCCATAGGATCACAGCCTATGAGGTCTGAAATGTCTTTGAGATTTTGGGCCTCTTTCTGCATCTGTGAATAACAGTGCGGACACTGCTCAATACAGCCTCCTTCTATTTCCACATTCTCTGCCTGTTGGGCTTTGCTTTCATGTGTGTGCCTTTCTGTGACACCCTTCTATGGCCAAATTTTTATGTTGATGGCTCTGAAATGCTGTTCTGAAATTTGGTGTCAAAATTTGAAGGACAATCTCTCATTTTGAGATTTTCTCTCTCTATTATTATAAAGTCGGTAGTTAAAATGTACATTCTTTTACAAAATGCTAATAATGGTAATTGTAATTTTGTTTAGTTAAATGCCCTTTCCTGGAACAAGAAAATGTTGATAATTTCATGTTGGTCCAAAATATTAGTTTTACAAATTAGACTTGGCCATGGAGTCCTGAAGGCTGATGTTGATACTCCAGGACATGCAGCCTCTCTTCCCTCATTTGACTAAAGCATATTGTTATCCTATCTTTATATATTTCGTTGTCTTCTATCATATTTTGGCAATGTCTTGCCTGCAGTAGGTTATCATCAAATGTGTGAAAGTAAGTGAATCTCCAGGAAACCAAAAAAAAATATTATATTGAGTGCCTTTTCTGTGTTCTGGCCTGCTTCATGTAGCACAGCGTGCACTTAAATTTCAGTCTGGTATGAAGTTTATAGTCAAGACTTCAGAACTGAGTAAATTTAGTCATTAAGAGTGCAAGATCTAGAACCAGCCTGATGAAGTCAGGCTTCTCCTTTAACTAGCAGTACATCTTCAGGTAGGTTTCTTTACAACGTAGTGCCTTGCTTAGCCTGTTTGTAGTGTAACCAAAACCTCCTGGAGTCTGAAGATTTCTAAATTCATCCAGGCAAAGATCTTAGCAGTGTCCGGCACATAGTAAGGCTCAGCAGATGTTAACTCTTGAAAGGAAGGCTTGCAGATCAGATATGCTTGTGTAACGAGTCCTGGCTGACTTGGATCAGTTGACTCCAGAGCAAGTTTCTGCTCTGTCACTTACTAGTTGAGTAAATTTGGAAGAGTGAGTTAACTTTCTAATATAAATTGAAATTCAGCTCTAACTGCCAAAAAGACTTGAAAGCTAATATGTATAGGATAGAGATAGTGGAAAGGCCTCTCTGAAAAGGGACCTTAAAGGACAACTAGGGTATTCATGTGATGAAGGCAGCCAAAGAGGCAGACAAAGAGGTGAAATCACCTGTGGAAAAGACTTAGAGAAGCCTGGGAGCTACTTACTTTCCTCTTTTTGGAAAGTTTCTTGAGGAATTAGTAAGAGCATTCTTTTGGGATCAGGGACATTGAAACTATTATAGCTGATGGGGTATTTTTTTCAGTAGAGACACCTAGAAATAGTTTTCATTCTCCCCAGGAATCCACTACCATGATGAAGACCTTATCAGAGAGGAGTTGAGGAAGAGAGAAAACCGAAACTGAAAAATGGAATTAGAGGACATAATTGTTAGAATGAAGTTGTTCAGAGTCTGCCAAGTATACTTAAGCTAGGATCAATCTGGAAAGGGTTTCTGTATGACGCAAATAGAATCAGATGTGTGCGTGTGAATATTCAATGAGACAGGGGTTGCGAGTGCTTCTGGCTCTCTGGATTTTACTTGTTGCCAGAGATTAGGCTGCCACCTGGCTCCTACCTGCATTCAAGATGTTGTGTGGATTCTTGCTGATTTTCTGAAGTTTTATTTACCATCATGCAGAGAAGAAATAAGTGGTGGAATTTTAACGTTCTGAGAGGGAGCTGATTGTGGGGTGGGGAAGGAAGTGTGAGCCTCTATTTTTGTGTGTGTGTGTGTGCCTGGGGAATCTTAATAAGACATTGCAGGGTCTGAGTTTAAAAATATACCAGGTGTGAGCAGAAGACACAGGGTAATCTGTTTGAGCACTCCTTGTAGCAAAGTATGGATATTTGCAAAATTCCATGGTGGCTGTGGCATCTGAGGTTAAATGTGTGGTCTCAGAAGCTAAGAGAGGTGGAAGTGAGTTCGGAACCTCTGCTTGGGGTATCAGGCAAGCGCTTCCAGCATAGCATCTTGGAATCCATCTACGCACTCACATGTTCATCTGTTCTTGAGCATGCATGGAAAGTGTCCTGTCCTTCACTTTGTGCTAAAGGCTGTGTTTACAATGAGAAAGTGGATGTGCCTCAAGTGTGGATGATTTCAATCGGTTTATAAACACAAGTGATTCGACCTGTGAGTGATTAGGTGCTGGTGATATAAATGTGAATGAGGTGGTATGGCCTTTCCTTTTAAGGAACTTCCAGTTCAGGAGAAAGATTAAGATTAAGCAAATAGAGTATGATGTGAGGATGCTAAAATATGTGTGTGAATATATATTCACAATATATATTCACTATATATATAAATATATAAATATATATACATATATATATATATACATATATACAGGGAGAGAGAATGATTTCAAATAATTATAATATATATTTGTTGAGCATTTATTATGTGCAGGACACTGAACCAAAACAAGTTGCATGCACCATTTCAAATAATTCTCCCTGCCATCCTCTGCAGTAGGAAGAATACAGTTATTATCCAAACTTTAAAATTAGAAAAATCGATTCGAGGATGCTAAGTTGCTTAAGGAAACAAAAAGAATCTAGGCAGAGTGGGAACAAATTGAGGTCCTCCAACTGCGCCCTCTGCCTTTCAGTTTCTCTCCTTTGTATCATCTCCCTAAAGGGCTGTAGGACAGCAGGGTTGGGGGCATGTGACCCCCAGAACACCGTGTGCAAACACACAGAGGTCGGTGGTGGGGAAGAAGACTCGGCTCTGAGTAGGTGGGCTGGGGGCAGCAGAGAGCCTGGGACATCTTCATCCCTCAGTATAGCACAGCCTCGGGCAGAGAACGGCATCTCACTGTCAGACTCTGCCAAGGTTCACTTCTCAGGGACTGAGTAAGGGAGGAGTGATTCACTGACCCGATTAGCAAACACCCTGCAGAAATGGAGATAAAGAATGAGGAAGCAGGTATGAAATGTAGAAAGACGGGCTTCCAGATTTCAGAACTCCTTTGGGGGATCGGCGGTAGTGCTAACCCTGCAGGAAGAGCAAGCCTATGGGCTGAAGGTAAAAGCAGGGGGACCTGGTCCACGTGAGCGGGGGAGTGGGGAGAAGAGCTGCCCAGTGCCAGGCGAGGACTGGAGCAGTTGTTAAGTTCAGGCTTTATGACTTGGAGAACACGACCCGTAGAGCCAGCTTTCTCTTGCTGATGTGTTTTTAATCGGATGTTCTTCTAAAATTCACCCTTCGCCGACTCCATATCTCATTCCCCGGAGGCAGTGCGGAGCAATCTGTTTGCATCTGCACTTTATACAGCTGTGGGTCTTTTTGCCGTCACACCTGGTGGGTCACATCTTGGACGCAGCACAACAGCCAACGTAAAAGTGCGCTGAATGACCTGGAGGAAGCTCGGCTCGACACCGTAGCTAATAGCAGCGGAAGCCTTCCATGCATACGTCCTTGGCTCTGTTCACACTAACTGCAGCTGTTAATTGATTTGGTCCAGGTAATGGCCCAGTGTATTACCACTCTCGCTATTTTATAGATATTTGTAAACTGAGGCAAAGAGAAATAAAGCCACTTGCCAAATAATTAATGACAATTTTAGGATTTTGGTGCTGGGAGTCCAATCTGATGCTGGGCAAGTACAGTACTACGGAGTGACATTCCTAGTTCCCAAACTGAGATTTGAATTGGTGGATGTCACAGCTCTGGAGCCTTGTGTTTAACTTCTCTAGTATATTGCTGGCTTGATACTGTTCATGGGTTCTCCAACACAAGTGTAGACAGGGGGCCTGGGCCATGGTTTTAATAGCGCTTCTATTTTAGGAGCAGGAATGCAAGTAATATCTGACCATCACAAAAACAATTGAGTTAATTTTGCTCCAAGTCACTGGCAGCCACAGGGGAATCTTACTGGTCTCATGTCCAGAGGTCTCCCAGGGGTTGGATATATTAACTTTGGTTTAGCTCCAGGCCATAAAGCAAATACATGTAAGCTTTCCATTTTGTGGAGACATAAATGGAGGCTTAGGCAGATAATGTAGTAGTCCTAAGGGAATTGTAGTAGTTGCCAGATTTGGGGTTCAACTGAGACATGATTCCAGAGACCTTGTTCTTACATGAGACTTTGGGCAGGCCATTCCCTTTCCCTTTGTCTGCCTCTGCCCCCCATAAAACCAAGACATTGGATTAGATCAGTGTTTCAGATATACCAGTTTTTCAAGCACCTCTCTTAACAACTGCTGCTCTTTTCATTCTGTCCATAATACTTAATATTTTTCTTTGAATCCATTTACTTATTCATACACACACATCTCCATAGGAAACTTCATATCATTACCACAAATTTAAAAAAAGATAGTAATTATATGAATATATACAGTGAAAACAAAAATAATGCAATGATATTCTGGTTTGTATTCTAGCTCATAGATGCTGCTATATTCTTGTTGACCCAAGTCTATCTCAGTAGATTTTTGTGTTAAAAAAGAAATACTTAAAAATATTAGAGAGATGCTAAGGACTCAGTAACAATAAAATTAGACTTCATACTCAGGATTGGGAGAGAATCAAACAGGATTTTTTCTCAATAGCAAGAAAATCAGACTTCATACTCAGGATTGGGAGAGAATCATACAGAATTTTTTTTTTTCTTATGTGAATTAAAGGTATAGAAAAACAGGTCTCCACTGAAAAGCCATGTGTCTCAGGGTGGCAGCTCTCATTTTGTGTCTTGCTGGGTGTGGGTACCCGTTGCATCTCCTCTAGTTTTGCATTCCATGTCTGTAAGATTCTTGGGGTCTCTATATACTTGGAGATCCAGCTTGGGAGAAGTAGGCTTGATTGGATGATGCAGGGAGAAATCTGATTCTAGACTGAGCTCCAGAAGGAAGAAGTGAAAGGACAGTTATTACTCTTTCTAGCTATCTTGAAGCAGCTAGAAGAGAGGCAGGCATTCGAGTCTATAAAAGGCCCAGGGCTGGAAATCTGTGTTCAGTGCCACACCCTTCTATCCAGCTTTCCCAGTTTTTTCGCCACTTTCCTTTGGATGCCCACTGGCTGCCTACTCTGTGGGTCTGCACCCGGTTCTTTCCTGCTCATACCTCCCTTGTTCACCAGGGACTGATACCAATTTAAAAAGCTGTTTCCAAGCCTGGAGCAGTGACACATGCCTGTAATCCCAGGAACTGGGGAGGCTGAAGCAGGAGGATTGCAAGTTCGAGGCCAGTGTCAGCAATTTAGCAAGACCCTAAGCACCTTAGCAAGACCTGTCCCAAAAATAAATAAGTAAATAACCTGAAAAAGGCTGGGGCTGGCTGTTGAATGCTCCTGAGTTAATTTTCCAGTATTCCCTCCCAACCCCCATCCCCCCAAAAACGAAAAAAAAAGTGAAGCTGTGTCCTGTGACAATTTGCCTTTTTACCTTTCTGCAATTCCAGGGAGGAATAAATGGGAAGCCTGAGTTTCCTCTGTCCACATCTTTGCTTAGAAAGTTGGCTTATTATCTCACTTCCCTCAACAAATCAATAGGGTTAGTTTCTCATTTTACACATCAGAAAATGAGGTTTGGAGAGTGTTAGTAACTCGGTGAAGTCCCATAGCTTCTGAGACCCGTAGAGTGGGATCTGCTCCAAATTCTGTACTTTTTTCTGTTGTCACAATGTGCTGAAGATTTGCCTGGTTTGGGGAAAAGTAGGTTCTTGGGGTGGTTTCTGGATCCTTCCCTGCACCACAAGGCTGGGACACAATGTCACACCTCTCAGCTCAGCCTTTCTTTGTTCAGTTGTTGGAGTGTGATGCTAATGAGACCCTACTCATGGATTTTAGCCCCTTGGGGGCCAATTAACTTCACTTTACTTCAGCTGCCAGGAACCTCAGAACTAAATCCAGATCAATTAGCTCATCCCAGGTGCCTGGTAACATCTATTCCTTCACTCGTTTTAACTATTCTTTGTTCCATTTTTATTTTTAATTGTCCTGATTTATATCTTATTTAACTTTGTAATATCACTTTAACTGTGTCTTGGGGGTAGATAGGGTATGAATTCTAAATAAATAAGTAAAACCACTTTAGGGTCATCTCTGGAGAGGAAGAACAGCTCTCAAGTCCTCTGTGGGGTGGAGGCTGAGGTTGCTTCTGGGTGGGTGGATAGGGGAGGTGAATCCTTCCTGGGGCATATGGGCACTGGGGGAGAGGGTTAGGGAGAGGGATGAGCAGAAGTAGCTGGGCAGAGGGACCAGGTCCACGTGGGTAGGTTAGAGAGTACAGCTTCAAAAGTGGAGCAGGACTATTCTTTTTAATTTTTTAAATTTTTTAATTTTTTTTTAATTTTTTAATGCATTTTTTAATTTTTACAGACTTCATTTTGATTCATTGTACACATATGGGGTACATCATTTCATTTCTATGGTTGTGCATGATGTACATTCTTACCATTCTTGTTAATCATACATATACATAGGGTAATGACGTCTCTCTCATTCCACCATTTTTCATACCCCCACCTCCTCCCCCTCTCATTTTCCTCTACATAATCTGAAGACATGGAGGACTATTCTTAAGAGCTCATGGGTGATCAGAACTCAACCAGGATTCTGGGGCCATGTGGGATGTAACCCTGGAGAAGGATGTGGCAAAGCAAAGGTGACACTGGCTGAGATGTGGTGGGACAGCTGTGGAGTTCAATGTTTTCCCTTTAATGATGAGCTGTGTGTCTGCAGGTCTGTCACTTGACCTTTCTGACCTTGTTTCCTTATCTAAACTGGGAGAAATAATTCCTGTAGCAAGTTAAGAAGACCGCAATGTTCAGTGCTGGGCATTTGCTCTGTACTTCATTCATTCCCAAAATTCCCTCCCTCTCTTCCTCCCTTTTCCGTGTTATTGAGTGGAAAGATTTCTTCTAGGCCTGTCTTCATTTATGAAGAGGATGCCAAACCCCAGAAACTGGAGGTGACTACCAAGATGGGATAGGAAGGAGCAGCCACTTCTGATAGCCACTCTTCTCCAGGGTGTGTCTCTGTGCTTCCAGCACATAGTTAGGGCTTGAGAGGAGAGAAGACAAAGACACAGGAAAAGCATTTAGTGGAGCAACTGGTGCATAATAAATGGTTGCAGCTGAGCTGAGTTCTGAGCAGCCCAATGTAGTTGCAGAGGCAAAAAACCCCAAGCACCTGCCATTGAAATGCCAGAATCCAGTCAGAGCCGTAGAGGTTGGTGCTTTTCAAGACCACATCAGGACTATCACGCGGTGTCTTCCCTGCACCCAACACCCTACCCTGCATCATGGCAACTGCTGATTCCACTTTGAGAACTGCTGACTTAAGCCAATACCTTTAATTCAAAAGCAGTGAAAATGGGGTCTTAAGATGAGGAGGTCACACGCCGAAGGCTGTGCAGCAAGTTGGGGGGAGCTAGGAATAGAGCCATGCATCCTAGGTTCCCAGTGCTCTTTCCACTGTAGGACTCTGCTAAGTACCCACAGGATGCCAGCGACCATTTTAAAGGACAAAGAACAATTATGTCCCCTCCAAGCTGTAGGGTCTGAGAAAAAAGCTGATGCTTTTTTCAGGAGAAGCTTCCCAGAAGAGGCAGGGCTTAGGTGGCACTTCAATGATGGGCTCAAGATGGGGAAAGAGGCGGAGAACATGCTCTGCGTCTGTAAAGACAGCAGTGAATCTCCCTGTGTGTTGAGTGGGAGTGACTCTGGCCATGGGTTTGGCTTTGGAGAAAAAGCAAAAATGGACTTGGAAGGTTGGTCAGGTCTCGTTAAGGGAGAGGCTTGGGTTGCTAGTTACTATGTGTGAACTTGAGCTTGTCAGCCTGAGGTCACAAACAGGTGCACTTGTAGGCACGTGGATGAGTTGAATTTGACCCTCACAGCACACAGATAGGGAGGCTCATTTGTTAATGCTTAAAAATTTCATACACAAATCTGGACTTCTTCCTGGCTTCTCATAAGGGACCCAGTGACCTGGTGGCAAAGAGAACCTCCTTCCTGTGGACTCTACTGTCCTTGTGGACGTGGACACGAGCCTCCTATTTGTGACCAAATTTCCTTTATAAGCTCCATACCTGGACACTTCTTCCATCCTGTTTACTGCTTGGCCTTCCTGGGCTTTTAAGTCTGCATTCTTTGAGGCTGTAGTCCTGTCCTAAAAAATTGGTCATCACTGACATGATGGAATCAATGTGTGAGGCTGTTTACTTGTTCATCAAACATTTATTGAGCATCGGTTTCCTGCAAGGCTTTAGAAAGGGAAGGATTGGGTTTAGGAGGTGAAATGGGAGCTGGCCTGGTCAGAGGAGAAGGGATAAAATCTGTTTAGGGACAGAGCCACCACCACTGGGAAAGAGGCTATATCCTTCTCCCTTGGTCCCCTTAGTTATCCTTTTAAAGAGAAAGCTGCTTCATCCATTCCCATAGAATGAGGTACCTGTCACTTTAGACTTTTTACCTGGTTTCTTTTATACAATAATAAAATGTTGACATATATTAGTATATTCATCCAAGAGGGATCCATTCTCTTTCCTTCTCATATTTTGTCTCCCTTTCTTTTTCATTCTTGTCCTCTCAAGTGAACGCAACCCATCTGGTCCTCGTTCCCCACAATTGCCCCCTGCATACTGATAGACAGTTCTGAACCTCAGAGGGAGGTTGTGTGTCTGCATGGACGTGCTGAGAGCAGACCAGGAAGAGCCAGTCTGGTCCAGAGAGCTGCCTTCTCCAATCAATGCAGCTGCTTTATCTCCATCTCTGCATTTGACTAGAGCATTCCTGTGTCTTTGCTCCCAGTGCAGTTCCTCTCCCACCCCTGCAACCCACCCTCTCCATCACTTCGCCAGTGCATTCCTCAAAGGCCCACATGTCTCTTCTCTTCACCATGCACATGCATTGCAGTATGATTGCTCTCAGAATAACCAGAAGCTGAATTTAGGAAGTTGATTTCACTGCAAATGGTCCTTTTGCTAAAACAAAGCAAAACAAAACCTTACCACCACCACCACCACCAAAAAAAAAAAAAAAAAAAAATCAAAAAAATCAATGTCTCTAGGAAGAGGAGAGGATTCTTGGAGTAGTAAAAATAGTTTGCAGGAGGAAACATGAGAATGCAGTCTATACTCTTGATTTTCTGCCATTCCCTAGCAGTGGGACCTTGAGTAAGCATTGTTTCTTTTTTAAAAAAATTGAAGCAGATATATTTGATTCTCTTCAAGGACCACTCAACCTAAAATATTTTCCTCCTTGAGCACCCTGACATTTCTGATGGGATTTCTTGTCAATCTATACCTGACATGCATATGGGGATGCCCATAAGGTGTAATGGATGTACAACCAAAAGATTCTTACCCATACATGTCAGCTTTAGCTAGAACTATCTCTCTGAGGAGTAAGCAATCTCAGGGAAACCTGAAAGAAGATCTTCCTGTCCGCATGAGATCATAGTGGTTGAGGAACACCCTTTTCCTCCCCATGGCTCATCACACAGAAGATGAACAGTAGACCATAGAGTGTTAAGATTCTCTACTTCCTACATAGAAACCCGGTCTGAATGAACTTGGGTGGTTCCCCACCTTAGGAGGGTGTTGTCAATAACTTCATGGAAAGCAGAATTTAGATATAAGAAACCAGTTACTTCATCCCTGATCACATGGCCTGGCCCATACAAGGTGTCCTTCTAGTATCTGCCGAGTGAATCACTGATATTGGCAAAGTATCCATTAAGTACCTGATGAATGAAAGTTGCTGGTATTTGGACATGGGATGTCATAGAATGCCTGAGATAGAAGAAACTTAGAGATCATTTGAAATCTCCATTTTTTACCCAGGCAAACTTGGGTCTGTGGCTTGGACAAGACTTGATCTAGCTCACATGATGAATCAGGGCCTGAGCATCCAGGCCTCATGACTCTCAGAATAGGTTTGTTTTGGTCAACTCTTTCTGCATCCAACAATGTAAATTGGCTCGAGTGGCCTTAGGTCAACTATTTCCAGAGGCCGTTCTGGGGTTTGTGAAAATTTGGAGCAGGCTCAGCTGGTGCCTTCTCTCCTGCTCTTGGGCTGGCACTTTCTGTTAGTCTCAGTCAAGAGAACATTATAATCCTTCTCCCTGTTCTCCGGCAGTGCACGGCCACCCCATCACTCACTCTAACAGACCCTGCTGAGCACCCACAGTATATCTGGAAGCCATTTTCTGTTTGGAAGTCAGTGGCGGTCAGCCAACATTTCAGTAATATTTGCTTTCCTAAGGCTTAGACAAATCAAATCCATTCACTTCCTCAGACTCCATCTCTCTTGTCTGGCACAATGTCCCCTCATCCAAGTCGAGCCAAGAATGAGCATGGCTTTTCTCTCTCCTTCTCTTAAAATGTGCAAGTTTCTTCTTCTTCTTTTCTACCAGTATAGAATCGAAGCCTGATATAAAGGTTAAACTTGAAAGAAACATAAAAAAAAAAAACAACAAGCAAGCAACCAACCAACCAAACAAAAATACACTTAAGTGAACCTTCTGGATATATCAGTGTAGACACCAAGTTCCAGAGACGTGGGTATATCAGTTGCCCCGAGTCTTGCCTCTATAGAGGTAGTGGGAACAGGGCTGAAATTCGAGTATCCTAACGTAGACACCTCATCTTGTCTCTCTGAAACTCAGCTTTCTCACTGGTGAAGTAAGGGCTCAGTTTCCTGTTGTGCTGGTCACACAATGATGCTGTGGAAAGGGGTTGGAGCCATGTGTCCTCTGGGTTCTATGAGCCTTCTTCCTTGAGCAGGAACTTTCAGTATTTCAAAGTTGTGTTTATTCTATAATGAGCATTTGGGACATCCTGGCAAGGAAGCAGCTATGATATTTTGGGGCAAAGGATCTCTTTCAGGTGCCCTTCCATTCATCTAACTGCCTACTGTGTGGCTGTCCCAGTAGGGAAGCGGCCATGTTCTCAGATGCATTTAGAGCGGCCTCTGTCAGGGAGTGTATGGGCTGGAAATAGACCAGGCGTTTCCTTTGGAGTTTCACAAAAATGGATCCTTTGGGTCAAAGGCCCCTTAATCTGCAAAACACAAGCTGTTTGCCTGACTTGAGGCCTCGGCAGACTTCCTAGACTTGAAGGGCCTTTGGTATGGAAAATGGATTGTGTTTTGAAGATTAAGGGTCCTTTCATCCAAAAGATGCAATATATATATTTTTTTCTTTCCTCAAGCTCCCAGTGAAACACCTTGCTCCTTTGTGGCTTAAAACCTGCAGGCTTCCTTTTTTATGCATAGATGGATTAGGCTGGATGACAAATTCACGGCCTCTGAGCTGCAGAGAACCTCAGTGGATACTCAGTGTTCCCCTCCTTTAGGACTAGCCCTTCTCTCCTCCTCCAAATGTGGGCCAGTCATCCTCACTGATGCATTAAAATAGTATGCAAGTGATTTAAGACTCCAGATTCTGAAACCTCACCTCTGGAATTGCTCATGAAGTACTGAGAAACTGGTGCATTTTCAAGCAGAGACTGCTGGGGACCCACAAGCTGTGCTCCCCGAAAGTCTCCTGAGCACCAGAGACCTCAGCCAGTAGCTGACAGTGTAGTGCAAGTTGAGGGTCTAGGCTTTGGATAGCCCTGGCTTCAGATTTCAACTCTGATTCTATGATCCATGGGGTTACTTTGACTATATTACTTAACTTCACTGCTCTTAGTTTCCATATCCCCCAAAATGGGAATAATAATACTACCTAGTGTGTCTATTATCTACCACCACAGACTTACTGTATAGCATCCTTTCCTTCAGCCCATCCAGTTCAGTGCCTTTAACAACAGACACACATTATAGGTCATGCATCAGTGGGTCAGCTTGGGAGCAGCAGATCTAAGCCAGTCTCACTGATCTAGGCTGACTGACCCTGCGTACAGTTCAGTGTGTGTGTAGGGGGTCTGCTGTGAGCTTAGCCTGAGGCATGTTAAATGAACAGTCTGCTCCACATGTCCTTCAGCCTCTTTCTGAAATATTAGACACATCCTTCTTCTGGCAGAGGCAGAAGTACAGAGGTTAAGTGGAAACCCACAAGGTCTCTTGAGGTACAGACTCAGAGCAAGCTCACCATCACTCCTGTCTCATCCTAATGACCAGAAGGCATAATGAGGAAACTCAAGGAAAGGGGAGTGGGCTCTGCCTGTTTAGTAGAAGGACTGTAAAACGTCATGACAGAGTCCCTGATTATAAGACGGGGTGATGACTGGAGACCATTAAAGTAACCCGTCATGACCATCCCACAGGGAAGATCAATTGAAGTCAAGTTTGTAAATACCTTGACACAGCTCCTCTCACTCACTAAGTGTTCATAAATTATTTTAATCACTATCATTAGTATGGCAAGGATTCAAAGATGGTGGCAAAGAATTAAACCCAGGCTCCTGAATCCAGCAGCACAGATGCTCAGAGAGGTGCTCTTGCTTTCTAGGAATGACACAGATGGGGTAGTTGGGCCCTTGGAAAGCAGACGGTGCAATGCTTTTTAATTTTAGATCTGAAGAGCAACAGGAAAAACCCTAGTTCTAGCTCATCACAACATATGACTTCTCACCATATGTGGTGGAACATGCCTGTAATGCTAGTGACTAGGGAGGCTGAGGCAGAAGGATAGTAAGTTTGAGGCCAGCCTGCTACTTAAAGAGGCTGTGTCTTAGAAAAATCATTAAAAAGGCTGGGGATGTAGCTCAATGGTAGAGTGCAACTGGGTTCAATCCCGTCCCCCAGTACAGTAAAAATTAATTAATTAAAAATTATATATGAGTGTGTGTGTGCACACATGTGCATGCACACGCATGCACATCTCCCTCCAGAGCTGGGAGAGTGTAATGTGCATAGCATTCACCTGCAGCATTTACTAAAAATTCAGGTTCCCATACCATGTTACTAGAAATGGTGATTCAGTTAAGTTAAGTGAAGTGTCCCAGAGGATGAACAGGTGTTAAGCATCCCCGGTGATCTGGACTTAGGTGGTCTATGAGCTACTCTTTGTGAAACCTGAGTTAATCTAGGGGAGGAAAACAGCAAATGTCTGTATTTTCACATTAATAGGACTGGAGATCTAGAGGACAATAGTAGCTGTACAATCTGTGGGGGCTCAAAGGGGGCCTGGAAAGAGACAGTGTCGATGGAAGAAGACAGATGTGGCCAAGTACCAAGGAACACTCATGGCAGCAGGGACACCCCACACCAGAACCACAGGGAGAGTCAATCACCTAACATTAGACTACAGCAGATTTCGCACATGTATGCAGATAGGTGTTGAGAAATTCCTTTTATCTGTTTGGTTATCTAAGTTAGCTTATATTACTAAAGTTCATGAGCAGAGGCTGGGCAGTCTACTCTACATTTCCTTTGGCTTCAACATCTTGGAACAGGTCTTATTCCTGTCTTTCCTGGGCTCCTCCTTGCACAGTAGGATGGCTGACAGCACTCCAGCCTCTCATCCTTTAGGTCCAGGTCCTTGCTAAGGCTGGCTCTCTTGGTCCCAGGGGCCCCATCAGAGTCTTTTACATTTTACTTCTCCAAATCAAGTCACCTACTGATTTTTGAAAACATCTTTTAAATTATAAGAACTGGGGGTGGGAATGAAATAGAATTCCAAATAAAAATCAATGACTGTTATAAAGGAGGAATGAACCCCTGAGAAGCAAATATCAATGCCCATTACCATTTTTGTATGCCAGTTTCCATGTTAAACTTGAAGAGGACAGGGATAAACTTGAATGTGGTCCCCACCCTTAGGATGCTCATTACCATTCAGTGGCAGAAACAGAAATGTCAAGCATGGAATGAGGCAGAAGTACAATTAGAGGCATGGACAAGTTTCAACCAACTCCCAATCATGGAAGCGTCCATTCCTACTAGTATTTATTTCCATCAAGAAAGGCCTTCAAAAGAGAAGAGACTGGAGATGAATTTCCAGGGGGGAGTAAGAATCTGCTCTTTTTTTAGAGGTATGGAGGAATTTTTAGAAAATTTGTGAAAATATCACATCTGTAAGATGTTCAGAGAGCTGGAGGGAAGAGCATAATGGGAGTGGAGGTGGTGGTAAGATGAGTCTGTGATGTAGGCAGGGTAGAAGTGGAATTTCTATTAAATAATTTGGACTCTATCCTGCAGGCAACAGAGTGGTAAGGACCAGAGTGATCAGTGAAGTGAAATAGGTCTGGTACAGCTAAAGGCAGATAAGGAATATGGTTAACACTTCAAGTGCTTTTTCAGATCCTGAGAATTATAGAAAGGGTAGGAAAAACTAACACCTTCTTTACTTCCCTCACTGGCGGAACCTGGCTGTATACCTGTGTTGGAAATAATACCATCTGGGGTCTACTGTGAGAGGTTAGATCCAAATCCACTCTTCATTTCAGTAGAACATGGTCAAAGTATTATTCACTAGTGGATGGTACTACATGTCCAACAACAAGACTACCTGGATTTGTATTCTCATACTGCCTCACATAAGCTGTGAGACCATCAGCAAATTTCTAAGCCTTCCTAGCTTCAGTTTCCTTGCCTATTAAATAGGACTTAGGGTCATCCTTCTTCAGATGCTAGTTTTGAGGACAGAGTTGTGCTTGTTTTATTAAAACAGTTTACTGATGTTATCTCTCTGATTGTTAAGTTTCTTATCTCTGAAATGAGAGTTATAAATCCCTGCCCTGTGTATGTTAAATGTGATGTTGGGGTCAGATGGAAACTCACTCCTTATGCAGCATGAAGTTTTGCTGGAATGCAAGGATGGTGTGAGGAGTGCCTGGAGGGAGTGGAAAGAGGTGGAACACTCACAATCTCCAAATCAAATACATTTTTAAAATCTGTGGCTGCTGACTTAGGCACATTTAGTACCTGCTTCAGATGTGTTCCTGACTTCTTTCTTGAATTTCATCTTGTCATGGGGAAGTGTCAACTATAGATGTCCTTTTAGTTCATCATTTAGCAGGAACTCTATAAAAGGATGAGGCCATTGCACAAGAACTAGCCAAACCCATGGATCTTACAGCCAGATTGATCCACAAAGAACATTTCAGATTATTCAGTAATTGCCTACTGGAATCCTTAGGCCAAGGGACAGAGCTTTTGATGGGTAAATACTGGAATTTAGATTCAATTGAAAACTTGTACTTCTTCCACTTAATATTAGCACTAGATTAACCACAGGAAAGAATTCAGTAGTTAACTCACAAGAACATTTTTGTTTCTTTTTTTTTGGGAACCAGGGATTGAACTCAGGGACACTCAGCCACTGAGCCACATCCCCAGCGCTATTTTGTATTTTATTTAGAGACAGGGTCTCACTGAGTTGCTTAGGGCCTCGCTAAGTTGCTGAGGCTGGCTTTGAACTCGCAATCCTCCTGACTCAGCCTCCCAAGTCGCTTGGATTACAGGCGTGCACCATCACGCCTGGCTCATTTTTGTTTCTTTTTTGAGCAATTACTGAGCACCTATATAGTGCTAGTTCCAACTTTGATATCACTTTCTGCTTCCAATCTCTTTGGTGTGCCTCTGTGGGGAAACCACTCTCTTCTGATGCATCTCTGTATCCCATGCAGCATCTGACTTACTAGCATTCACATAATAAGTAGGTTCTCATGATTCCTTGCTTTTGCTCATCCCGGCCCTGTGACCTGAAATGCTTTCTCTGGTGGGCGTATATTCTGTTTTCAAGTTTCTAAATCCCTCCCTGAACCAGTAGAGACCAAATCAAATCTCAGTTCCCTTGAGAAGTCTTAAACTCACTCTGAGTTACTTTTCTGTTCATTTGCTCAAACAATACTTGTTCAGGTTTCTGATCAAACCCAATCAATTGTTGTGCAATTTGAGTTTTACAGGTGTATCTTCCTATGGCTCCCTAAAGGCATAAACAATTTCTTATTCATTTTTGCTTACCCAGTAGCTTGTCCAAAAATTGACATTCCACCACAATTCCATAAAGATCTCATATGGCTCTTGCCACCAGTACTAATTTCCTTTCTGTCCCATATTTTTATTTTCTTTTTTTAATTCTGGCTTTGACCTGTATGTTTATGAATCTATTAAAGCCTCCCTGTAAGGGAAAAAAAATTCTTCCAGTTATTATTGACTTCCTTCTCTGGAAGAGAGAAAGGAGAGGTGTGGGGTACCATTCTTCTGTGATTTCCTTCTTAACCAAGTACTAGGTGCACTGTCCCCGTTCATTCACTTCCCATTCATGCTTCAATCTCTTCAAAGGAATCTTCGGTCCTTGTCAAGCCATTGAAAACTGTCCACCTCTGTATTGTTAAGTGCAATAGGCTTTTTGAGTCTTTATCTTGTACCACTCTGCAGCTTTTGAAACTTGAGACCCTTCTCTTCTTAAACATCACTGTGCCTCCTCACTTTCGTAGAGTTATCTTCTCAGTCTACTTCATGGGATGATTTCCCTCTTCATGTTGCCTAAATATGAGCATTGGTTATTGTTTGTCCCCATTACTCTGGACTAACATGTGTCCTTTGAGTGATCTCATTCACTCTGAGAATTCTAATCACTGCTCATCCATTGTGATTACAAATCTCTACACTAGTCCTGGTCTCTTTTTCATTTGACTCAAGGTTCTATTACCTACTGGAAATCCTGCCAATATTCTGCAGACACCCCAAACTCAACAATCCAAGAGAATACTTGTCATCATTCACTGTGTATCCATCCCTTTTTCTTTATTGTTTATTAATATGAAAAGCATTACGAATCTAGTCACCAACCCAGAGCTAGGAGTCATCATAGACAGCACTCACCCAGCCAGCAAATCCTGCTAATTTTGCCACTCAATATTTTTTACTTTCTATCTTTCAAATATAAAATAGCTTGTTTGGACCACATTTAACCTGATCTATAGCAGCCCTCTTTATTTTCTCCTTATCCCTTCTTAGATCTCTTTATTACCCTTTGCAGATGGAGTAATCCATCTACATGCAAGGCTAGTGCAAAACTCTTCTGTTTCAAGGTCTTCTGTGGCTCCCTATGATCCCATGGGGCTGATCCTAACTCTTGGTTTGCAGAGTTCATTCATTCAATAAGTATCAAATTAGTATCTGCCATATGATTGGTTCCAGATATTGGACATAGAAGGGGATAAAGGAATCTTTGTGTTCAAGAAAGTATTATGTAGAGATGGGATTATAAAACAACCATCCCCCATTTAGCTCTTCCTTTATTGTCTGCCAATCTCTGCTTAAAAATTTCCACCACAGTAAATGGAAGTGTTTGTAGGTCCTATATTCAAACCATACTCTTTCATTTTTTTCTTATGTTCTCTGACCTGGGAATCAGGGCCCACTTTTCTTTTTTATTTTTTTTTTCCTTCTAAAACACCTCTTTGCCTCCTAAGACCTCATTTGAATGCCATCTTCAAGAAGCATTGGCAGAGACCCTGGTTTGGGGCTTCATGCTTCCCAGCTCTCTGGATATACTCTATCTTTTACCCTGCAATTACATTATATTGATGTCACCAGTTTTGCTATTTTGTACCCTAGACTTTGAAAGCCAATTAAAATAGTATGGACTCCATAGATAATTGTTGAATTTTTACCAAACTGGCCCAGAATAAACACTGCAAAATGTTTATTTCACTCTCCCTTTGAAGGATTTCCTGCAGAGACTGCTGATAATCTGGGGAGAAAATTCAAAAGGCAGAAATTTAGGTCTTCACATTTCTAAAAGTGGCTCAAATGAAATATTTATAAAGAAAAAGATGCTACATATAACTTAGGCCTATATTGTTAATTTTAAAAGTAATACTTGAGATCACAAAATTAAGTGTTCTTCGTATTTCCATTTTTGTTCAGGTTTCCATGACCTTTTCTGGATTCGACATATCCAGAAATTTCACACCTCCATTGACTTATCGGTCATTCTCTTCATTAGCATCTTTACAGTAGATTTGTGACAATTTGTGATTGTCAAGGTAAGCCAACCACAGGCAGGGATGCTGTGCTTTTGTTGCTTAGTGTTTAAATTCCTGAGTCATAGACTTAAAATGGGCTTAGTTTGAAGTTCCATTCTGCCAGTTTTAGATAATGTGACATTGGAAAAATAACTAGATTTTAAAAGAGAGCTTCGGTTTTATCATCTGCAAAAGAGAAATGATGCTGTTTATCTCATAGGAGTGTTCTGTGGATTTAATAGCACCGGGCATAAGAAGAGCCAGGTATAGCATCCAGCAAGAAGTCTGTGCTTCATAGTCTTTCACCCTTCTAAGGCATCTAAAGTGCCATGTGAGACCTGAATCATCTATTACTAAGATGGGAAATAGGGATGCACTTGGCAGGGCCAGGGAACATAAGCAAATACTGAGGCATGAATGTTTCTAGTGTGTTCCAACAGTGCAGTTGCAGAGAATCTGGAGAACAGGGTGGGTTGGCATGGGATGTAGAAGAGTGGGAGTAGGAAGAGGATATCTCTCTGCTGAGTACAAGACTAAGGGATAAGGAAATCAGGGGAATGATTGGCTCTGTTTAGAAAGGGGAGTGCTGTAGCACATCTGTATTTAGAAAAATAACTGGCAACAGGTGCTTAGGAGAGAGGTGGTGGAGAGCGAGAGAGAGATTGAGATATGGAGCTGATAGGCCAATGCAAAGATGATCATGATAGCCCAGGTGATAGTCGTTTTCCCAAAAAATGACTTGTCCACCCATCAAAAGGGGATGGACAGAATAATTCATGATTGTCAAAATAAGAAAACTCTAGGCAGGGATGATGTGTTTGTTGCATAGTGTATTAAAGTCCTGAGTCATAGAACTTAGAATTGGCTTAGATTGACGTTTAAAGAGACATTTCAGTTAGAAAAGAGATGTTTCTAGGTTAAAATGCGTAGTTGGATACAAAAAAAAGATGCGTAGATCAGTCTGAGGTTTATAGAGAATATAGGAGAAGGAAATTATTGGAAATAATTAAAGGAAAGAGATATCCATGAAAACAAAGTAAACTGGCAGGTTGTGGAGATGGTGATGATGTTGATGGAGTGGAGGAGGAAGTTAGGGTCAGTCCCAGGGTCTCACAGGCATGGTGGTATGGGAGAGCGTGTGGTTCCTTTGGATAAGGAATACTTGGAGGAGACAAAGTTGGAAGGGGTGATCATGGGTTTAGTTTGGGTTATTTTGAGTTCAAGAAGCCTGTGGGATTTCCTAGAGGTGTTGATGTGGTTAAAAATTATAGTACAAAATATACAAATTATAATGAACTCTCAGTGGTCTTAATGATCTGTAAAAATTTTTGTCTGTATATCTTCTTATGTGCATGGGTATATAAGTTATTTACACATATTTCCTTCACTAGCTAATATATCAGTTCCCCAATGCTCAGAATCCACTTAGAGCCAGGGTCAGCATTAGTAATAGTAAATGTAAATCTGTATTTTAAGTGGGTGTCTTGATCATCCTGAATCGTTCTGACCAACACATGTTAAGTCTGATTAGATCTGACTATTTTGATTTAGCATTGCAGTGGGGCTGGTCCTCTGCTGTTTTCTGGTTCATGTTGCCTTGAATTAGTATCATTATTGTCAATTCATAGCTTTGTTGGCAGAGATCTTTTAAATTCAATTTTATTTATTTATTTGGTACTGGAGATTTAGCCCAGGGGTATTCTACCATGGAGCTAGATCATCAGACCTTTTAATTTTGTTTGTTTATTTATTTGTGCATTTATTAGTTTATTTATTTTGAGATGTGGCCTCACTAAGTTCCTGAGGCTAAAATCCAACTCGCCATCCTCCTGTATCAGCCTCCTGAGTTGTTGGGATTACAGGCAGATACCACCAAGCCAGACTGGCAGGGATCTTTTAAAGTGATTTGCCTAGTTTGTGAGAGCTGGTTTAGTTAAGATCAGATGATGTGATCCTGAATTGCATGTCTCTGGGCACAGGTAAATACCAAGGCATCACAGCACCCTGGAAGTGAAGCAAAGATGGACCCCAGCCTCTGCATACTGAGGGCCCCCCCTCTGCACTGCAGTGCCATTGATGACTTAGGTCTGTCTGATATTTGTGCTGAGTTTTAGACCTAGCTAATAAACCAGTACACTAGGAATTCTAATATTTTTTCTTGTCTTATATGCCTTGATGAATAATTATAATTGAATTAATTGGGTTTTCACACTGAGTTGGACTGTGAGTAAGTGTTTTATGTGAACTCTTTGCTTTGATTAAATAGGATTCATGGAGTAAGACTGGAAAATGAAAACAAAACTAAAATCCATTGGATGCTTGTCTCCCATTACTTCAACCTCTTGGATCGGTTTCTCCTGATATTTGGATGAAAGTTAAGGCAAAGCCATAATCTTTTAAGGTCACTTTCAAAATTATTTCTGTTCACCTCTATTTCCTGTATAGCTGCTAATGTCCAATTGAGTAGATGATGGCAAATAAATCATTTAAAGTGGAAACTTCACTCTTAAGAGTCTCCTCTTTCTCCACCTTATGGGGTTACCATATAAATCTTGATCTCCGACTTCCGGGTTTGGTGGAGATGGAGAGGCAGTGGGGTGGGGAGGCTCTTCCTGGATTAACCCTTTTTACAGAGGCCTCAGCACCCTGAGGCTTTGGTAGGTGTTTAGTGCCAACCTTTTCTTACCTGCAGTGTTTTTTTAGTTATTTTTGAACACTTCTTCCAGAGACCTCTGACTAGTGATTGCTTTGATATAGAAAAACACATCTCTTTTCAGCTGCTTACCTATTTCTCAAACCTTAGGCTCTTGGTGATCTACAGGATGACTCTGGGTTCCTTTTACTGGGACCCCCTCGCCCCAGTTGGGTTGGGATCCTGGGCTGCCTGGCCTGACTCTCTCCTGCAATTTGCCCATCTTTGTTCCATGGTGAGAGGAATCACATTGTTTTTACCCAGGAGTTAGGCAGTTACTTCCCAAATTGCAGTCCCTGCTCTGCTTCCAGGTTGCAGCCTGCCTCTCTTTAGGTTTCTCTTCTTAGCATTCTTTTTTAGGTTTTTGTGTGTAAGTTAGGCAACCATCTGCCATGCTTTCCTGAGCTCCCAGGAACAGTACTGTGCTGTTGGAGTGGTCTCATGGAAACTTGAGGTGGGAGACTTCAACCCCTTCCCCACATCCTGAGGAGTCTGGTGGCTGCTAGGTATGGCTCATCACTGTCAGATTCTACTCAAACCCTGTTTCTGGCTCCAAGGCCTTACCTTTGCATACTATGATATGGGTGTTAATAATTCCACAAAGTGCATTTGGGCTGTTTGTGTTATAAGTCTTATATGGTGGTCCCATAGCTCTCTTGGAATAAGCTGAAACCTAACTTTTCTTTTCTTTTTTCTTTTTTCTTTTTTTTTTTTTTTTTATTGTGGTGCTGGGGATTGAACCCAGGGCCTTGTGCATGAGAGGCAAGCACTCTACCAACTGAGTTATATCCCCAGGCCCTGAAACCTAACTCTTAAGCTCTATTAATCCTTACCTGAATCCCAGCAGTGTCCATTCTCCTGTTATTGCCCACATTTTACAGATGAGGAAACCGAGGCATGGGAGGGGTGGTTATCCACATACCCAAGTTCTCTTAGGTGGGTAGGTCTTCATCTTGGTAAGAAGTGTTATCTGGGGATCCAGGTTTGGAAGTGGAGGCCTAGGCAAGACCATCTGATTGGCTCAGGTTGAGTGGGCAGCTTCTATGGGTTGCCCTTGGGTGTGGTATCAGCCCAGTTCCTCAGGAACCCTGGGGAAGGGGAGGGAAGAGCCATTCTCTTCTGCCCTCTGTCCCAGAATGTGGGCTGTGGCCAGCAATCCATGCAGAAAGCTCCAGAGGATGAGCTTGGTACCGGGCTGCTGGAAGGCTGTTTTCTCTCATCTCTTTCTCCTGAGTGTGTGCCTTGGATGTAAATAATTTACAATGGCAACAATTAGAAATGTGCTCTGTGTGGGATGAACCCAGTTCCCTCAGTGACACCGCAGGCTTATATATAGCTCAGTCCAGCCAAATGCCTCACGTGCTCTCCCTGCTACAGCCTGTGACAGGGGCTCTGTGGACCAGGGCACTGCACAGCAGCGGGCCTGTGACTCAACAAAGGTCACAGGGGGTCAAGGGCAGTACTTGGAATAGAACTGGCCATGTGTTCCCGGGCTCTGAACTCAAGTGGCAGAAAATTCCCTTTGTGAATCTTTTGGAAGAGCAACAGCTTCAAATGCATGGTGGAAAATATTCAGTGTTTTCTCTATTACGAGTAGATTAGAAACTGTGGCCCTGGAATGTAGGAGTTTTTATTTATAACGTACTTAGTGTTGGTTTATTGATTTTCAGAAACAGAAAACAAGTGAACAGTGTTTCAGAAAAAAAAAATATAAGGGAGGCTTGGGTTTTCCATTGCTGATGGAAATGTGTAGATAGATAAGTGACCTTCCCCAGCAGGGTCGTGGAACACAAATGTTCATCACAGTCCTCCAGCGTCCAAGATAAACAGAAGAGGAGCCTTATGAGTCATTTTAAAGTTTCTAGCAACCACATGAAAATAATGAAGAAAGAGATGGGCAAAATTCATTTTAATATCTTTTATCTAATCTGATACATCAAAACTAATATTTCAGCATGCAATCAATATAGACATTAGGGAGACGTTTTACTTTGTGCTAGCCCCACTGAGTCTCTGAAATCCTGTGGATGTGTATTTTGTACTTAGAGCACATCACCGTTTGCACTGGCCACGGTTAACATGCTTGTTAGCCATACTTTGGAGCAACACAGTCTCTAGTGCTGACTGCCATTTGCTTGCTTTGTGGCATTGATCCAGTTTCAGGACCTCAGTTTCCCCTTTCGTCCAAATGTAAATGGGAACCGTCACAACTTCCTCTCATGGAATTGTCATAAGGGAACATAAGCAACCAGGGCAAACCCTGTTGCATAACAAATGCTCATTTAATGCATAATTCCTTCCTTAAAATGACTTTCCGGCACCTGAACTCCCCATGGGAGACTGGACTGCAGCCTGGCCTCTCACTGTACCTGAACATGACCTAACCCTGATCTCCTTTTCCCTTCCTTCCACTGACATTTCTTTGTCCCTGAGTTACCTGCATCATTCATTCCTTCACCTTCTTTTGCTCAGCAGTCCCTTGATCAGAGGTGCCTTTCCTGAGCACTCTGTATAGAAAACCATGCTCTCCCTGAGCCCCTCCGACCTGCTCCGATTGTCTTGAGCATGCTCCTTACCACCTCTTTCCCCAATGGAAAATCATCTGCTCCCAGAGCTCTGGGTTGAAAACAATTTCTCTGGCCTCTATTCTTCTGTTGGACTTTATTCCTTTGTTGTAGTATTTATGGAGCACATTTTATATTAAAATCTCTCATGCAAGGGTGTGGCTTACCCAGGGACAAGACCTAATTTCACCTGGAGATTGGGGTGGGAAATCCAGTCACTATGGTACAGAATTTTTAATGAGATACAGGTTAAAATCTTGCATCTGACACAGAGGAGTTGTGAGCTTGGGAACAGCTATACCCACCTTGTGAAACCCAACTTTATTAAATCACTTCTCACTGGATGCTTTGGCTACTACTAAGGGAATAGACAATTTTAAAGCCAAGCACATACTATATGCACAATATCAGTCATGTCACTCTTACATTATTCCAAGTTTCCATCACAGTTAGTGCTAACATGGTCTTGTTTATAGAATAGGGGCCACGGTGCCTATCATCGCATCTCATATAAAAACATTTAGGTAAAAAACCTACTAGTCTTTGTTCTAGTTCAACAAAATGTGCCTTTTTATTAACATGTTCTTTATAGAAAACTTCATTTTTATTTTCAATGCTCTGGGGATCACTGTAACCTTCTAAGTCAATGGAGATATGCTCTGACCTCTTCCATATAATACTCATCTCTACCTGCTAAATGTAGGTGTATCACAGAGTCTCCAAATGAATCAGACATGCCCCCTACATCCCTGCCAACATTAGGTGGCAGAATGAGAGTCCTTAACCAGCAACCACAAGACAGGTGTCCCCATTCACCTCTCAGGCCATGCTCTGTAAAAAGGAATGGGATTAGATCCATTTCTCAATTTCTGTATGACTGACATGTTAGATCCAGAGTTCTGTGTTGCAGGGGGCTGTCCTGAACATTGCAAGATGTTTGGCAGCATCCCTAGCCTATACTCCCCTGAAGTCAGTGGCATCCCCTTAGTTGTGACAATCAAAGATGTCCCCTGGGGGAATAAAACGGCCCCCACTTTGAAAGCACTGGGTTGGGCCTTTTAAATCTTAGCTAATTCTGGGATTATGGGCTGAAGCTTCACTTTCTCATGTACATACATGTGCATAAACACACGTGGACACACACACCCATGCCCCCCACAACACTGCTCCAGGTACAACCTTGTCCCTGGGCCACTGTTGACAGCAGCAGCATTCCCCATCTTGTTCTCTTGCTGTAACAACTCGGCGTTCTCCCCAAGCATGGTGGAGGCTGCAGGGGTGACATGCTGCGATTTCAGCGCACTGTAGCTCACCACAGGGAGCTCTGAACGGTTGCCTCCGCCCCCCACTTGCCACTCCGGTGGGCTGTGGCAGACAGTCTTGGCAGCTGTGGCTGTTACAGTCCTGAGCCCAACATGGAAGGCTTTGTTTTAGGCTCTGAACAAAACTTGAGGCCGCAGCTTTTCCCAGCCCACTCCTCTGGACACGTGCTTCTCTCCTCTGCCCTGACAGCTGGGGCTTGCTGCCACAAGTAGATTTTTGTAGCAACTCGTGATAAAATGGTGCATTTGTGCAACACAGGGGAATATTCAGTTGAGCAGGAAATCTCCATTGCTCTCTTTTTGATTTTTTTTTTCTTTGTTTAGCTTTACTTTCTTCCCATAGTCAGCTGAAAGAGTAAATAAATAAGGTTTGCTGTTTAATCGTCTGTGTAGATGGTTCTGCAGTTGACAAAATGTTTGTGTCCTCATTATAATTTTACATGGTAGTCATAAACATCCAAGATGGAGAGAGGGGACGTGACTGTTCCCAGCAATGTGGTTAGTCAAGAGTAGAAACGGTTTTCAAAGGTTCTTGCTTGTTAAAAGCTCACAGCCCAAGGAATGAGACACAGAGACAAAGAAGTATCATGTGAGATAATAAGTGCTGACGTACAGTTATAGGAAATGAGCAATTAGAACTGGGTTTAAGGAATAACACTTTTAAAAGAAACTGAAAAAAAAAATGACCATTGAAAATATGACCTTAAGTGGCTACTAAAGGCCTTGGCCAAGCTATGGGAGCAACGTGACCAAAAATACTCCCAAGCAAACAATAGACTGATAGACTGAACAACATCAGGATTCATCATCATCAGTATCCTCCTTACCTACCTTCATACCCGTTTTTTTTTTTTTTCTTTTTCTTTCTTTTTTTTTTTTTTTGTACTGGGGATTGAATCCAGAGACACTCAACCACTGAGCCACTTCCCCAAACCTCAGCCCTCTTTTGTATTTTATTTAGAGACAGGGTTTCATTGAGTTGCTTTGGGCCTTGCTAAGTTGCTGAGGCTGGCTTTGAACTCACGACCCCCCTGCCTCAGCCTTCCAAGCCACTGGGATTACAGGACTGTGCCACCACACCCAGCTCCTGCCATTTTTTTGAGAATTTATTATATGCTAGGCTCTGGAGGGGGCACTTTACACAAATTATGTCATTTAATTGTTGTATTAGTCCTGGGTGTAGGTGTTATTGTTAGCCACATTTTACAGATGAGGAAACGAGATTCAGAGAATTCAACTTGTCTAAAGCAATCCTGACTTGGATTCATCCTTTTGGTATGGAGTTAGATAAGCTCTCTGAATAAGTAGAATAAGGGACACAAGCAGAACAGTTTTAAGCTAGTGAGGAGACTAATGAATGAGAAGATAAAAATAAGACTGGCAAATCTTCCAAAGGCTAGGCATGACCTTGTGGTTTATGTGATTCCCATTAAACACCTCCACCTAAGCTCTTCCTTGGACTCCAGCATTTCTCCAATATAGCACCCCTGTGCCCTGTTATCACCAGTAAAACTAGTGTGCAAGACCCTGCCTAATACTCACCCTTTAATCTCCCCTCTGAATGCCTTCTGAATGCTGGAAACAGTGAAGCTCAGAGGCATCATGAGTTCTGTGATGCCAAGTTTCCTTGGAGTTTGGGAGACACTGCAATGAGCTTCTTAGAAGCTCCACCAACAAGCTCTGTGAACTCATCTCTGAGGTATCCAGCCCGGATAGGCATGAGGATAATCCACTGTGAGGTTTTGTATATACATCTGCTCATGCAAAAGCAAAATGCACATCTGTGCATAGATGTCTATGTGAGAGGAGAGGAGTCTTGCTTATTGAGTCCCTGAGATGCAAGGCAGGTTGTGAAGATGGTAGGTGGGGCAGACACTCAGGTTGTGTCTCTGGGTTCTAACTGGCTGTAGGAGACACTGTTCATGCGTTAATTCATCTCACTCACTTTTTCAACACATCCTCAGTGTGACAAATAAAGACAGTGCATTCCTAAGAGACCAAGCAGCTTATCTGTGTTCATACCTCTGAACAGCAAAGCAAAGCAGGAATGGTAGCCCAGATCTTCACATTCTATGCTTTTAGCCACAAACTGTACCATGTAAATGTTAATGCGTTCTGCTAATGTAAGGTATTATGGGGAAGATGTGTTAACTTTCTTTTTCTTCTCCATTGTCTTCCTCCCCCCTCCTCTCTTTTTCCTTTCCTCCTCCTTTGCTTCCTCCTTTCTTTCTCCCCTTTTGATTTTGTCCTCTACAGGACTCCAGAGAATGGAGCAAGAATGAGAGGAAAAAGGCCGGCAGAAAAGCATGAACTGGAGGTTTGTTGAGCTCCTCTACTTCCTGTTTGTATGGGGCCGTATCTCAGTGCAGCCCTCCCACCAGGAACCAGCTGGGACAGACCAACATGTCTCCAAGGAATTTGATTGGCTTATTTCAGACAGGGGGCCTTTCCACCACTCCAGGAGCTACCTATCCTTTGTGGAAAGACACCGACAAGGATTTACAACCAGATATAAAATATACAGGTATGATCAAGGCTGAAATAGCCCTTGCCTTTCCTTCCTGTTGTGCTTTTTGAGCTCAGGCCTTGACACACCTTGCTGTTGGATAAGTGAGTCAAGAGATTGTGTCCCTTCTGCAGGCTGGTTTTCATTTGGCAAAATGAAAAAGAAAAAAAAAAATAATGACAAGGAGAAGATCAAAAAGATCAATAGCTGATATTTATTGAGTACTTGTGTGCTGGGGATGGTGCTTAATATTTACTACTCATTATTTCATTTAAAACTTCTAATAGTCATCTAATTTAGATTTTGGTAATTTTCTCCACTTTCCATCTTATGTAATTGAATCTCACCAAGGTTAAATAATGTGACTAAATTCAGAGGGTTAATAAGGAGTAGGACTGGGATTCAAACTCTAGTTCTGTCTGCATCCATAGTCCTGGTAATTATCATCAACCACATGAGGCATAGGTAGCATTGTTTTGCAAATGCTCCTAGAGAATCTAAGAACCTACTCAAATATCTTTGTGCGTTTGGAAAAAAAAGTGGACACTCAGTGAAGAAATCTTGGCTTCAGCAGAATCTTTGGTTCTTGGCTTATTGTAATCCTACTCAAGGACCTAACTCTGTACAAGAGAGAAAAGGTTTTTTCTGCACTCTGAAGGGTCAGTAAGTGATGAAGGGACATGGTAAATTGATAGTAGATAGATTAAGAGGAGGAAATTTGTTTAAATTATGGGTATCCATACATGGGAGCCCTACAAAATGGGAGACAGGAAGAAGGGTTGTATGATTGACATCTGTATAGCATCCTGAGCTGCAGAAAGATGTTGGGGGCTGGGTTTCTAAGGTATGGTGGCAAAGAAAGTTATGAGAGGCTGAGGGGAAGAAATGATGGAGAGCATCGTTGTCTGCTTGTACAGATAAAGTCTCTCTGGTAATGAAAGTCATCTCTCAGAGCAGCTCATTAGAACAAGAAGTGATAGCTTGTGATAAAATCTGTCTGGGCCTGTGTCTCCTGTCCTATGAGTTCATCTCCCTGGTTGATGAGATTCCTGGGGATGGGATTCATGACCATTGGATTCTGTTTGGGAGAATGTATCTGTGGGAGCTTAAGGGAACTTCAGGGAAAGCCCTACCTGTGCTTTGGGGGAGAAAGAGAGACCAGAGCCAGGGGGGCAGAAGAGCAGAGAGACCTTGGCTCTCAGTTAGTTCTGAACACTGCATGAATAACACCACACTTTGAGGAATTATTTCTGAGCCACAATAGCTAATAGCCCAAAGTCCTTTCTTCTTTGAACTTCTTAGGGTTTCCACATTCCACTTAATCATGGTCTCCTTGATGTATTCACAGCTCTCTGTACTTATTCCTATTTAACTACATAGAGTTTGCAATTAGAGTGTATTCTTGTGTTTTAAACTATTTGGAGTCACCGTGTTTTCTTATATTTCTCATCTAACTGGAAACTCTTTGAGAGAAAAGTGTGTGTGTGTGTGTGTGTGTGTGTGTGTGTGTGTGTCTAGAAATCATTCACTACTATGTCCCCAGGGTGATTTTTGGTCTGCCATTATTATTAGAAGCACACAATAAATAGTGTGGCCTTGAATTAGAAAATGCAAAAAATCTTTGGAGCTTTGAGTGAATGTCAAAGAAGAAAGGGCGAACTCTAACATTTCTGGTCCAATTAGAATAAAAGAGTGGGAAGACATGGCACAGGAGAGAACACTGGCCTTCAGCTAATAAGGCCTGGATTCAGGTCTTTGACCTTCATAGTTGGTATGAAGAGTAGGCCTGTCTTCATTGCACATTTTGTGGTATTGTACACTGGCAGTGAGGGATTCATGAAATCTCTACCAGCTGCATATGATTCTATACTGAATATTCAAATCCTCTTCTGAAAGTGGGCCCACAAGTGACTGAGGTCTCACAATGGTTCTGTGTATGGGAGAGTTCACATGAGCTTCCTGTGGCTTCTTGAAGAGTGGTCAATATAATCAGAGAGTTATTTGGGAAAGAGACTTATCCATCTGGGCATTATGAAATGGAAGAACTCAAGGGAAAATGAATGTAAGACAAGAGAAGGAGGAAAAAAAAAGTAACAGGGTAAAAAATACAGAGGCATTTCTTTCCTCAACAGAGAAGACTCAGAATTTAAAACACATAATGATGATTCAAAGTTTCCCTTGGGATAACTCTCCTTGTATCATCCAAGAGCAGTAGTTATCTACTTAATTTCCAATTTACATCCTTAAAATAGTCTCTGGCAGAGTATGGACACTGCTGTTTGTGATTATGCATAAACCAAGTGTGAGTGCCCATTGCTTGAGAGGATATGCCCATCTCAGAAATTCCTGACACTGGAGAGGAGGAGGTGGCTGTGAGATGTTGGATTTGGGGACCAGAAGAAGCAGAGATCCAGATATCTCACTCTTTGTGGTTTGTCAGGTAATAACAGCTTCTTGGTTTGATGAATGGCTTCCTCTTCCATTTGAGCCTCTGAAGGACTCTCTCAGGTTCAGATGACTAGTATTCATGTCGCCATTTCAAAGATGATATGATGAGTGACTTGAGCAAAGTTGTATAATCAGGAGAAGTTGGGGTCTAGGCTAGAAACAAAGTAGAAGTCAATTATCAGAAGAGAACTGCTAGCATGTATTTCTTGTTTACTGTTTCTTGGCAAATATGACATTCTTGTCCCTGTGCTAGACACTGAGGGTGAGTGGGCCTGAGGGCCTGTAGGCATGATATAAGAGATGGTGGTTGTACTGCAGTTTTGTAAGGAGAGATATGGCCCCTGTTAGATGATCAATATATATTGTTATTGCTTAAATATATACCCTAAGTGGAGCCACACGCACAGAGGCTCAATCGCATCCTTTCGCTGAGCACTTATAATGTGCCAGGAAAGGAAAGCATTCAGTCCTCACAACATCCTCCACAAGGTAGACAGTGCCTTGTCCTCCTCTTCTTTTTTTTTTCTTTGGTGGTACTGGGGATTGAACTTGGGGGTGCTGTACCACTGAGCTACAGCCCCAGACATTTTCATTTTTCTTTTTTGGGACAGGGTCTTGCTGAGCTGCCCAGACTGGTCTGAAATTTCTGTCCCTCTTGCCTCAGCCTTCTGAATCACTGAGATTATAGGTGGGCATCACCGCACCCTGGCAGGCCTCGTCATTTTACAGATGGAAAACCAGGGCTGGTGCGGGGGTGGGGGGGAGTTTGAGTACATTGCTGAAGTCATTCATCCAGTCAAGAGTGGAGCCGGGGTACAAATACATGTCTACCCGACTCCAAGGCCCTTTAAACACTCTGCTAGATGCTCACCCTGCTCCTAAACACATCTGTATGGTTTCCACATGCAGAGTGTTTCAGAGCTGTGAAAGAGTTGCTCCAAATATCTTTATTATGACAGCTTTGTCAATATTTTGAGGGTAGTTTTGGAGATGTTGAGAGGGGAAAGGTTGCTAATGAGGTTGGGAATTAAGACCTCTGAAAACCAATGCCAGTTCTCCATGCACTGGTCTTGTGACATTAGGAAGCCCCCTCTTCCCTAAATCCCACTTTCTTCATTTATCCAATGACATGATCAGTGCTTTTCAATCTGTGCTATTTGAAATGCTCAGGACTGATTAAAGTAGCCATAGAAACTGCTGTAGTGTGGAGACAGGGGCAAAGGGGTGATCTTGCAGAATTGCTAGCTCTTATCTTCCTTTATAAAGAAACGATTGGCATCTTCTTTTGCTTTTAATTTTTACATATGCTTTATTTTGGATTCCATGGTTTAAACAAAGTTTGCAATCATCCAATGAGCTGATTTTTAAAATCAGCCGTGATCTTAGCTCTGAAATTAAGTATATGATTTAACCAAGGTCACATGGTTAATTAAATGATGGGGTTCAACCCAGAAGCAAGGCCTTTGGTTATCTAGTTATTCTTTCCTTCCTTTATTTAATCCTCAAATAATTATTAAGTGCCAGTTATAGGCCCAACACTGTGTTTAGGGCAGATGATACAATGATGAGTAAAATAAACATAGTCTATCCTCTCATAGGAGAGACTGACATTAATTAAGCGTGCATGCACATACACTCACACATTTACGTATATAATAAGTGCTACAAAGGAAGAAGTGTAGGAGAGATATAACTGGGAAATCATAAATTCCACAAACACAGATTTGGTCTTTATGATGTTCAAGGATTAGGTGGGGTTCTTGTCCTATCTGCACACGGAAACACATGTGGAAGAGTCCCCAGAGACATATGCCCACCCAGGTGCAGCCAGAGCAAACACCAACTAGGATGTGTTCATGGAGACATTTGTCAAATGATACTTTTTCCTCCCTGGTTGCTGGTTTGTTGAAATACTAAAGCATTCCCCAATGCATCTGTCTTTCTGTATGCTAACATGGACACAGAACATTAGAAAGTTGACATTGCTTCAGAAGAGAAAGGTCTTCTTATTAGACTGCCAAATTGCCAGATGCCAGAGAGCCAGCTTTACTGAGATGGCCTGGACCTCAAGTTTGGATCAGTTCCCTCTTCCCCCAAGCCAGGCTGAGACCAGAGTGACTTGAAAGCAGGGGAAGGATGACACTGGTGCTCACTTACATAGACGAAGGTCATCCTTTTCCTCATGTGCATTCCTCCCTGGTTGTAGCTCAGAGAGTGTTGGTGAGATTCCATAGACAGCGATAATGAGGGAGCTTTTCCAGCTGCATCCCAGCAGAAGCTCCCTCTCATACTGCCTCCAAGCCAGGCTATACCACATGCACAGGCAGTGGCTTGTAGGTATGGGGCACACACACTGTGCTTGAGACAGCTGGGGCTAAGGAAGCCTAGGTTGACAGAGGTAAAGGCCAACGTGAGCTGAGAAAGGCTCAGGGAAACTAAGTGAATCTGCCTTGGTGCAATGACCACATCGTTTACCCTGGAATCAGGGAGCCTGGTCACTAGTCCAGCTCATTGGCCTCTTTTCTGCATGATTCTGAAGTAACAGGGCTTCTTTGAGCCTCTGTATCTCCATCAGCAAAGTGGAAGAGCTAGCTGAGGTGGTCTCCAAGGTCTTTTACATCACTGAAATTCCATGATTCTGTGAAATATTGTCATTTTAAAATTGGACACAAATTAGTAGAGTGGACTCTGGGTTTGGAGTCTGGAGAATCAAGCTTTGTTTGATTTGAAGTCTCCTTTTAGCTTTATCTTTCTGGTCAGTTCATCCAAGCTGCATTAACTCTCTTATACATTCACCTTTTTGGAATTTAAGACCAGTTGTATGCCATCTACTGTGCTATGATTTGGTCATACGGAGATGGCCAACAGTAGACAGTAAAGTGTACACACACACACACACACACACACACACACACGCAGGCCACACCCCCTCCTCCACTGAGCTCAGAGTTGGGGTGAAGGATGGAGGGAGTGAACAAGCAGAACAGTGTCACTCCATCTGCAAGAATGACCCCTCAGATACAATTTTCCCTTCTGTGGACAGGGAAAACGATGTCTGTCACACCTGCCAGGTCAGGTCACATACAGTTTGTGTTATCACACTTTGTAAAATTTAAATTGTTTTTTTTTGTTAAGAAAATTTTTTCATTCGAGTTTCCAATCATAATTTTAGTAAAATAATTTATTTTTACTTTCTTGTGAGACGTACATTTATTAGTCTGTAACTACTCAGCCATTCTGTGAGGAAATACTATTATTTTCACATTTTATGAATGAGATTACTAAGACACTAAGAGACCAAGTACTTTGTCCACCTCATGCAGTTGGGAAGTGTCACCCCTGGATTCAGAAGTAAGCCTCTGGGATGGTGTCTCCCACAACCCTGAACCTTTAGCTTGCTCTCATGGCTTTCCCTAATTTTAGTTACCTCGTTTATTACCAAACACTTCCTTTTTTTAAATTTATTTTTTATTTAATTTTTGATTCATTGAATACAAATGGAGTACAGCTATTATTTTTCTGGTTGTACACAAAGTAGAGTCACACCATCTGTGCATTCATACATGTACACAGGGCAATGATGTCCAATAGATGAATGGATAAAGAAACTGTGGTATATATACACAATGGAATATTATTCAGCCATAAAGAAGAATAAAATTATGGCATTTGTAGGTAAATGGATGATGTTGGAGACTGTTATGCTAAGTGAGATTAGCCAAACACTTCCTTTGACTGTGGGCAAGTTGCCAACTCTCTGAGACTCATTTTTCTCATCTGTAAACTGGAGATGATAATAAATACCTGGTGAAGATTTGGTGAGAAATAACTGAGTATATAGGGCCTGGAATTTTCAGAGCTTCATATGTCTGAGTTCCCACCTCCATTCCGGAAGCAGAGTGCATTTGTAGAAATTATTTCTTTTCCTGTCATGATAATTTAAAAGTTAGTTTGGTCTGAGGTGTTTCCAGTGGTCCTACTGCCTTTTTTTAATTTAATTTTTTTTTAGTGTTTTCCTGACTTTGAGATCATCAGTAGTTGCTGTACATTTAGCAATTATTTCAAAGGTGGCTTTAATAGGAGGACTGTGGTACCCTTGGTAGGCTTTGCATCTGGAGAGTCAGGGCAGCGGGGAGACAGTGGGGAGACAATGGTGAAGATGGTCACTTTGCCACAAGAAGTGGTTTTGCATTGAGTGGTTTTCCCTGCAGGTTGCAGCACAAGGGGTTTGTGGCTTATGTTGCATTTGCTTTGAGCTCAAAATATGTATCTGAAAGTCAAGTATAAATCGAATCTTGGTAAACCAAGTCTAATTGCCCAGCTGTCTTGCATATTTATTTCAGTTGTGTGAATCACGGTTCTAATGTGCTATCCTGATATTCCTTCATGCATTTCACAAGAATATCTATATTAGGTTTTGTGGTAAAACTGTTTGGATAAATGAATGGGGCCTGGATGGGTAGAAAGTTCCATTAAGTTAAATGAGATGTGGTTCCCTCAAGAGTACACCTGGGGCACCTTGCTATGCCAGGTGCTGTACACTGGAGAGTCTGTAATATACTTAACAGACACAGTTCCTGCCTTCAAGGGGCTTAGAGAGGAGTAGGGCTGAGAGAGAAGCCTACTATTGCCCCACTATGGAGACTTGTGGTTGAACTTGACAGAGAGCTCCAGCCTCTTGGTTCCAGATCAAATCTTGACATCATATTGTACAAGGGCTTTTATTTCTATCTGTGTGTCTAAAGTTAATGTAGATCAGCATTTTGTAACATATATATTACATGGATCTCCAGTTCAAAGAGATATTAAAAGTGTTTTTTTCTGAAAGTAAAGGGATTCTTATAGTCAAATAAGAAACAATAATAATAATTGCTCACATGGAATCTTAAGTGCCTATCATTGCACTCTGCCAGGTATAGACATTATACCAATAATCCTGTGCAGTAGGTTTTGCTCTTATCTCCATGGACATAAATTGTACAAGGTACAATTTTACTGTACAAGGTTACTTCGTGGTACAGGAGACTTTCCCAGGCAAGTTTGATTCCAGCGTCTGTATGCTGGACCATATCCTGCTGCCTCTCAAATAATGTAAATATATACATATGGGAAATAGAAACAATGTTACAGGGGCCTCCTTACCACAGGGCTTTTATTACTATTAAATTATGTGACAGCAATTGACCAAACATCTTTGACCATGCAACCTTCTGCTGAGCAGACCTGAGGGATGGCTGGCCCTGCCAGCGTTGACAGCTTGAGTGTCACCTCTTTGGATTCCAGCCCATGTCAGAGCACTCTGAACGGGAAACTCCTTCAGTTTGGGTACCTGGCACCTGGCATAGGAAGCAAATAATCCTATGGTGCTTTTGTTTTGGGGACTTTGGTTTAAATTTACCTTCTAGTTTATGATCGAAAAACATGGAATCAATTGCTTCAGTTTTCCTATCACAAGTCTTATCTGCTTTTAAATTTCCCCCTTTTAATTTATATTACTAAATTTGGATTCTACCCTGTGATATAAATGTGGGGACTTCAACAGAGGATAGGGTCACAGTTGAGGAGTTAGACTTGGATTTCATATGCAAACTAGTGGTTGGACTTTAGAATCGTGTGCAGAACTCAAAAAAAAAATACCAATGCAGAAAACTTTCTCCAATATTTAGATTGATCGGGGTAGGTTAGATATGAGCTGAAACAATGATAGCTATCTGGGGTGACATTATGTGTGTATATGTGTGTGTGTGTGTGTGTGTGTGTGTGTACACACAATTGGCAATGGATGGCTGGGGATATTTTTGGTTTCCAACTGGTGATAGTGGTGGGTGGTGCTACTGGTGTCTATTGGGAAGACCTAGGAATCAGGGATGGTGTTAACTATACCGTGATGAGTGGAACTAGCCCTCTGCAGCAAAGGATTATCTGGCACACAGCATTCATTGTTGAGAGGTTGAGAAACTCTGCTCTAGTATTTCCAGCAAAAAGAAAAAAGCTATGGTGAGAAAAACATTAGAGTAAGTGATTTTAGATTTTGGCCTTCATGAATTGGGGTTGCGGAGACTTAAATATAGGTACCGCTGTGATGTTTGGAGTCTCAAAGTGTTTGCCTGGTGGATCCAATGCGGAAGGGACTTTTCCATGTTACAGTGTAGACATGGGCTCAGACTGTGGTGGCAGTTGGAATGTCTCCATTCTTACGAGAATTCTGGAGGGTTTCTAGAGTATCCTAAAGATACTCTAACTACAGTATCTTTGGGAAGTAAGATGTTTAGGTGTTTAGGTTCCACCATCAGTTCCAGATACAGATGTGTTCTGTCACTAAAATACAGCTTAGATGAAGGATATCAACAGACACTTTCTTTCCCTTTTAGAGTGTGTGTCCAGTTGGCTCAAAAGAGGATGAGAATGGGATGATGTCCCGTGTTCATATTTGTCAATTTCAGCCACTTAGGGATTGGCAGCAGGCTCCCTTGCCCATCCCCATCTCTCGCTTAATCCAAATTTCTGATCAGTCTCCCTGAATAGATGGGAGTAGAAAAAGATAACAGGCACACTTCTCCTAGGCCACTTCCAAACATGATCTTCCATGTTGACTATTTAAAACTCATCTTCCAATTCCAGGAACGATAGCTTCATTGCTGCCAAATCAGTATCTTTGCAGAATTTTACCTCTTTGCCCTGTGCCCCCGTTCACCAGGCTCCTGCAAGTAGCAAACCATTGTTTGCTGCAATCTCTGCAGAGCACTTGTCCAGCTGTAGTCAGGGACAGTGTCTAAACATGACCTGCTTGCTCACCCCCTCAGATGACAGGCATACCTGGTACCTTTAACCTGATACCAAAGATGGCTGCTCATGGTGACTGGGGAGATTCAGAGCAGAAATGTAGACAGGCCCTTAGGGCGCCATGCTCCAAACCTTCCCTAAGAAAGAAAGAGGGGATAGATCCTCCTCTGGAGCACCTGCAGCTTTCTTCATTTATATTTGAAAACTCTGCTGATCTCCAAACTCCTGCTGCTCAGGTCCTGCACTCTTTCCTGGGCATGAGGGGGTGGAGCTTTGAGTTCTGCCCTCAGGGAGCTCATGGGATCTTGGGGGAAACTGATGGATAGGCAAATCACCACAGTGCCATGTGCTGAGTTCCCTGATTGAACAGTGCCAGGGGTGCTACTTCCCGTAGGGGAGGGGAACTTCCCTAGCATTGGGGTGGCAGAGGTGGGGAAGGATGGGTGGAAAAGACCGATCTGGGAAAGCATGCTAGAGAAAGAGAAAGAGGCACTGAACAGTCTTCAAGGACAGTTAGGGTCCATAGGCAGGAGAGAGAGAGAATACCATCTCATATAGAGGAAGTTACACCCTCACTGGCAGGGAGACAGGAGTGAAGCTGGCTCTGAAGGTCTCCATGCGTCATGTGTTTTTTGAGTGGTATTGAGTGGTGCTGAAGGCAGGACACAAGGAGGAAGAGCAGCTTGAAGCCAGCCAGGAAATGAATTGGAGATGGCAAGTTGATTTCAACCAACCTTCAAACTCTAGATAATTAGCAGGGTATTGCTAGAGAGTTATTTATAGTAGTGTTTTGTTCCTGTTGTTGCATTTTCTGACCTTCACCCATGCAAAGAAATACACTTTACATTGACTTTCAATAAACCTAGCCAGAGAGGTAGATAAAAACATTTTGAAATGAAAATTTACGAAAACTTAACCTTACCGCATGTGATGCGTTGTAATATTTTCTCTTCTGTTCCACGCAGATGTAATCTATTCCTTTCTGATACACTTATTTTAAAAGTGCTGGTGCCTACCAACAAAATAGATTTCACCCTCTATAAGGGGGCCTTGCAGTTGGAAAAACACAGACACTGCTGTGGTCACATTTTGGCTCAGAGGAACATGGTGCTGCATTTGATGAATGATGTTTGCTGTAGACTTAGAGTAAGCAGGTTGGAACCTGCACCTTGCCCTGGGCATCTGGAAAACAGTGAAAAGCTTGAAACAGGAGGCTGATTGGACATGTATACTTGCTCTGGCTATAGCATGAGTAGCTGGTGGAAGGGAGAAAGAGAGAAGGGTTAGGAAACCACAGTGAATTCAGAGAGAGAGCTGAAGCAGGCAGGCAAGACCAGAGTAATGGAGGAGTTCATTAACTCCCAAGGACACTCGGTGCTACCAAGGCAGACAGCAGACCCACCACCCAGGCAGCCCCTTCTTCCTGTGCTATATGCACACTTACCTGCCCTGATTCCATGCTGGGCACCCTGGGCAGGATGCTTTCTTTTATATAGAGTTCTATGGCTGCTGGATACCTTTGTGTCTTCAATGAAAGGAACCTCAATGCCTAAGCTTCTACCTCCAGGCAATTTCTTTATCACTCAAAACCTTCCTTTTGGGCATAAGAATTACTGTGTCTCATTAGTAGATTCTCAGACTCTTGGAGAAATGTTTTGAATTCCACCCTTTATCTCTACTTTAATTCATCCCTGTTCACCTGGATGGAGACAGGCAGTTACAAGTCTGGATCTTAAGCTTAGGTCAACCCTAGATGGTCACTAAAGCTTAGCAAGTATTTAGACTCAGACAGACCTTAATTTGAATCCTGGGTTTTCCACTTCCCATCCATGAAATCTTAAGTACATGGTTTAAAATCTTTGAGTCTTAATTTTGTCACCTGCAAAATGGGAATAAATGCCAAGGTTATTCCAAGGTTAAGAAAAGATTATATGATAGTATTCTTCACAGTCCAGGCCTTGAGAACTGGTAGATAAAACTAATATCTAAAGCACCAAACCCTGGAAATTCAGGAACAGGGACTCGGAGGAGTCTTGCTGGGGCCTCCAGCATGGGGGATGGTTGGCCTGTATGTTCTATGATACAGGTACCTATGAAATTGGCATTTGTTTCATTCTTAAACCAAAGGATAATTCTTATGGGAAGCTAGATACAGAGGACCATGAAGAGAAAGGGTTCTGATGCCCTGAGGCACATGTGGCAGGAATCCAGAGGCCAGTATTCAGCGAACTGTCTTTAGGAAGTAGTATGCATTGATTTATGTATACAGTGCATGTCCCATGATTTTCAAGCTTCTAATTTATGAATCAGCCCAGGTGATGGGAGTAGTCGGTGACATCTCATCTTCCAATTCCTGTTGCGTGGTGTTCACCAGGTTGTCTTTGATGTGCAATGCTCAGGGGACATGGGTCCCCCAGGGATAGCTTCTCACCCAAGCACCTTCACAGCGATCAGCAGCATTGCATGGTAGGGTGTGTGCATGAGTGTGCATGTGTGTGTGTGCGTGTGTGTGTGTGTGTGGGGGTAACTTTGGTTTTCTGCAAATTGCAGGTTTGTTATCAGAGAAGGCCAGCCAGGTACATTCTCCATCCCTGAGAGCTAGTGACAGCCTCCCTGTGACTCTAGCATGACAACCGTTTTATTTCACGTTGACGGGGGAGTGTGGTTTTTATGAGAGAGAAAGAAGAGAATACAAATGATGTGAAAGACTCTGTGCTGCTGGCTAATTTGGGATTGTCTGACTTTATGGAAAGAAAGTAACACCTGTGCATTAATTCAACAGATACTTGTTGAGTCCCTACTATGTGCAGACTCCATGTTAGTCTGGGATGGACACCAAAGCATTCGTGATCTTTGCCCTTCATTGATATAGAGGTGTAGCTGGGAAAAGATAAGAAGCAGTCCAATTGACTCTTAGCATGTGACATGCTGGGGAAAAAGTATAAAATGAAGCATCATGCAAAGAAGGTGCCCTGAAGTTGGTCTTGCAAGATTAAGAGAGACTTTCAAGAAGAGATTTTAAGTAGGGGAATGTGTGTGCATGTGCCTGCGTGCATGTACACACACATGCATGGTTTGATGGACTGTGCAGAGAGGAAGAGACATGTTCTGGGGCCTGCAAGTAATTGAGCATGGATGACAGAAAAAAAATATTAATGCACAGGCCAGAAAAGTCAGAGGGTCAGGTTTGAAGCCCTGTGCATGTTGTAGAGGACTTCAAACCTCATCTAAGGTAGCAGCTCCCACACTTTCTTATTTCAAAATATTTTTAGTGTTTCAGTGTTTTTATTTTTAATGGCTCCTCTAGGCCAAATAAATACTAATAACTCTCTTTATTAAGTAGTTAGGCCCAACAAAGTAGTGAAGTATTTATGTCCTATTAAGCTCACTGACCATTTAAAATATAATACATGCAAATTGAAAGAAGAATGCTATTTTTATTTTATTCTTACCCTCAGTTACCTACTACTTCTCAGATTTGCAATCAGATGCCACCTCCCTCATTTCTTGTTCCTTATTAACTCCAAGTACCACTTGACCTTAGCCAAACCTCTCCTGTATTTCCTACCATCCCCAAACCCTGGCAACCACTGTTTGTTCTCCATCTCTATAATTTTTTCATTTCAAGAATGTTATGTAAATGGAATCATAACCTGAGACAGATAGTGTTTCAGTGGTTAGTGGGTGTCTGAATATGAAAGTTAAGAGAAAAAAAACTCAAGAAGTCAGGGAAACGACTTCAGTGGTGCATCACTGGATCTGTGTTAAGTAGGAAAAAGAGAAGGCAAACATTTTAGATGTGGTCAACTGAGTGGGCGGTGGTGTTCTTCCATCAGGGAAGAGAGTCTTGGAAGGCAATGGGACTTTTTGAAGTGGATAAATCAGCTTTGAAAATGTTGAATACATACTACACAAACCACCCAGATACAAGCTTGGTGGGCAGTTATATAAATGGTTCTGCCCCTTAGTAAAGAACTGGTATAAGAAATTATAACATTGAGAGTCATCAGGTGGCCAACGTTGGCCCTTGGGGCTAGGGTCATCTTGAAAGCCTGTTTAGCATGTGCAGTGAAAAACATGGAGAAGTGGAGATAGGGCCGTCAATATGGGTGAAAACTCCTATTTAACATCATGGAGGCTACTGTACATGGGAGAGGGTCAGCAAGGATCATGGCTTCTGACACAGAACCATGAGTAGACTTTTCTACTCAAAATCTTGATCTTGGCAAGTGTTGTTTAAATAGAAAGGTAGAAACAGAAGTGAAATTGTAGTGGACTGAGAAGTGAGAAGAAATGGAGTAGATGTTTTACTTATTTATTAATTTTTACATATTTTTTAGTTGTAGATGGACATAATAGCTTTATCTTATTTATTCATTTTTATGTGGTGCTGAGGATCAATCCCAGTGCCTCACCCATGCTAGGCAAGTGCTCTACCACCGACCCACAACCCCAGCCTCTAATTATTGATTTTTTAAAGCACAGTTTAAAAAGGGGACGGAGATATGAAACAAAGAGTCTATTTACTGTTGTTGTTGGTGCGTTCGTTTTTAAGAGGAAGGGGGCTTTTAAGAGAAGAGGAAATTGATGCTGTGGTTCAGGGTGGGGTTATATTTGGTGAAGAAGTTCCTGAAGAGGCAGGAAGGGAAGGAATAAGAGTGCAGGTGGATGTAAAGGGAGAGATGTCTTTCAGCTCACAAACAAAGAAAAAGGAAAAAGAGAGATGTGGGTGCAGATAAGTCTTCAGATGTCACTTGTGAGGATTCAAAGGGACTTCTGATGGCCTCTGTTCTCTTTGTGTAGTAGGATGTGGAACCAGGGTGCTGGGGGTGCCAAAAATGTTTGCAGTGTTTGGAGATAGCTGGAAGTGGGTTACCTGCAGAATGGGAGAAGGTTCTGATTAAGAAAATATAAAAGGATTACTGGGAAGCAGGGCTTTGATATGGTCAGGGGCCAGCAATTCCTAATGGCCATAGTCTGTGCAGCTGGGATATTATGCTCAACAATGACTGAAGAGTTTGGGTCACAGCATGAATGACAGAAGTGTTAGGTTCAGCAAGATGTGGTGTGCTAGGTAGATGATATGAAGATCATTGTGTAAGACAGTTGAGTATACTAGCAAAAATTAAGAAAAGAACTCACATAGGATCCAGAAACCCCACTACTAAGTTTGCCTGTATATCCAAAGGTCATGAAATCAGTATAGCAAGGAAATATCTTACTCCCATTTTCATTGCAATATTCTCTATGATAGCAGCACATGGAATCAACATGTGGCCATCAATAGATAAGTGATTAAAAATGTGGTTTAAACACACAATGGAAAACCACTAAACCTTTCAAAAGAAGGGTATGTTGTCACTTGTGACAACATTGATGAGCCTCGAGGGTACTCTGTTAAGTGAAAGAAGCTGGACACAGAAAGATAAATAATGCATTTTCTCACTTATATGCAGAATCTGGAAAAGCTCAACTCTTGGAAGCAGAGAGTAGGATGGGAATTCTCAGGAGTGAGCAGGTTGGGCTGTTGGGGAGATGTTGGGCAATATAAAATCTTAGTTAGATAGGAAGAATAAATCCAGAAATCTATCATTCAACATAGTGAGTATAGTTATCAACAACATATTGCCTACTTGAAAATCACTGAGAGAGCAGATTTGAAGGGTACTTCACCACACAAAAATAAGTATATTAGGAACGAACCACATTAATTAGTTACATTAATTAGTTTCATTTAACTATTCCAGAGTGCAAGCATATGTCAAATCCTCAGGCTGTATGCCACAAATACATACAACTTTTACTTGTCAGTTAAAATTAATAGACTGACCAAGAAAGAATATGGATAGGTCATTGGATCTAAGTTGTTTCCAAAAGAACTGAAGACACTAGACAGTAGGTAAAGGAAAGGAGGGAGTCATAGACTTGGAGGTGTTGAAAAGATGGGAGAAAGGGTGTTGGGATGGGCAAGTTAGAGACTTGCATGTTTTAATATAATGTTTCAGACTTAGAAAGCCTTCGGGAGGTATAAGTACTGGAGTAACCAAGGGAGGAAGTAGGGGGTGAACGATATTGACTTAGAGTAGATGAAGGGGCTGGGAAGCTAGAGTAAGTGATGCGAAGCACATGGATTGAAGCAGGACGTGGGGTGAAGACATAGTCTGAAAGGCATGTCCTTAAGTGCAGGATTTAATTACAGAATATTCTGGAAGGTGATTATTATATTTGTGTTTTGATGCTATAATAAAGTACTTGATGCTGGGCACTTTATACAAAAAGAGAGGTTTATTGAGCTCAGAATTGGAGAGGTCCAAGAGCATGGTGCCTGCATCTTTTTGGATCAAGTGAGGGACTTATGGCTACATCATAGCATGGTGGATAGCATCACAGTGGGAGCATACGTAGGGAGAGATTGACTTCACATGGGGAAAAAGGAAGAAAAGGGGGATCTAAGACAGCCAAACTTGCTTTATAACCCTCTGCACTTTGGAGAACCAATCCACTCCTCCAGGTCAGCATTATTGCCTTCAGAGGGCCGACCTCCCCATGATCTCATCTTATTCCCCTAAATCCCACCTCCTAAGGTTCCGCCCCTCTACCACCTGACACTAGGGACCAGGTCTCCAGCACATGAACCTTTGGGGGACAAATCATATAAAAACAGTAGCAATTATTGCATACAACAAAGAAGATGTAGAGGAAGAGGATGGGTAGGAGAACACTCAATCAATCTTGTTCTGCTCTCCTTTAGATTTTTGAGTAGGGATTTATTCTCTCTGAGCCTGAATTTTCTCCTCTTAGAGAGGAATGAATCATCTGTACCTCCCCCACAGAGCTGTAGTGTGATGCTCAAAAGAGAAAGTGAAAGTAAATGTGCTTCCTAAACCCTGCTCCATCATGTCCACGTGGGCGGGACTGTTTTTCTTTACTGGCACTGGGGGACTGACTTTGGATCCTTTCCACTGCTCCGATGGAAGATAGTGCTTTGGTACCTAATAATTGTATTCAAGTGGCCTGATTTCAGAATGCCATTTTAGGATAGCAAAATGAATGGCAGCTGTAATATCAGAGATGGGCCGTTAGATGTCCTATCTTTTAGATGTCCAGAATAAATGTGCAAGAACAGTTGACCCAGACAAATTGACCGATGAAAGGATAACTTGTGCTTCCACATAATGAGTTCAATATTCTTTTGATTTACAAAAAGCCACTGGGGCTCCCAAGACGGGGATACATGTCAGCAAAAGGAAAATGGAGACTAGTGTACCTGTAGGCAGCATAGAGGCCTTACTCTAACAGCTTCAGCGCAACTGGCTTTTTAATTATGGTTGCTATTGTTGTTTCTATCATTATGGTTATTATTGTTATTATTGTAAAGAAGGGCAAGGAAAGGGACCACTAAAAGCCAGAGATTTCCCAAGGGAGAGTTTCCAGGAAGTGTAATCTCCTTACCGTGTTAAGTCTCCCACCATTGATGTTGCAAATCGAACAGAAATAAACAGAGTCATGGGGACGACTCCAAACCAGAATCCAGTTGGAATTCATTAACCAAGAATGAAGCTCAAAAATAAAACCAATCGCAACAAAATTGGATCTCATAAACCAGTTTGTTATACCAAATATATGAATAGTGAAAGCTTCTATCAAGCCATTTGATGCTCGCATCAATTTGTGACAGCTATTACCTCTAACCCCACTTTACAGATGGGGAGATTGAGGCCCAGAGAATTAATTTGCCCAAAGGCATGCAGTTGGGAGGTGATATGACTGTGATACAGACCCAAGTAATCTGCTTCCAGAGTCTGAGCAGAGTGGTGGGGACGAGGTGGGTGGAGTGGGAGGAGCAGGCTGGGAACCCAGCAGCTGGGGTCCTGCACCATCTTTGACATGGCCTCCGTTTGTGACCTCGGCACATCACCATCCTGAGCCTCAGTTCCTTCATCTACAGCTCTAGAAATTTAGAAAAAAAAAAATGCTGAAAACACTTTCCATTTCTTTTTTGTTTGTTTTACAACTGTATTGAGGGTTAATCGACAAATTGGAATTGTATATATTTAAGGTGTATATCTCCATATTTTGATGTATGTATAAATTTTGAAATGATCACCACAATCAAGCTAATTAACATACCCATCATTTCACAAAGTAATTCCCCAGCCTCCCCTTCCCCTCTCTCCTCCCTCCCTTTCTTCCTCCCTCCCATTCTCTCTCCATTTCTGAGGAAACTTAAGATCTATACTCTTAAATTTCAAGTATACAGAACAGCATTGTTAACTGCAGTCGCCAGGCTGGGCCTTAGGTCTCTGGAACACATTCATCCTGCACGATTGAAACTTTGTGCCTTTAACTGACATCTCTCCATTTCTACCTCCTCACTCCACACCTGGCAACCCCCCTTCTAGTCTCTGCCACAGTGACGTTGAACTCTTAGGTTCCACATACAAGTGAGACTATGGGGTGCTTGTTTTTCTGTGTCTAGTTTGTTTTCATTTAACATAATATCCTTCAAGTTCATTCATGTTGCTCCAAATGACAAATTTTCCTTCTTTATAAGGCTGAATAATATTCTACTCGTGTGTGTGTGTGTGTGTGTGTGTGTGTGTGTGTGTGCGTGTGTATGACCTTTTCTTTGGCTTCCAACTGTTGATGCACATTTAGATTGTTTTCATGTGCAAATAACATTGCAAATAATGTTGTCTATGTGCTTATTTCATTCCCTTTGAGTGCATACACAGAACTGGGGTTGCTGGATCGTAGGGTAATTCTAATTCCAGTTAGGGGGAAGCCTCCATACTATTCTCAAGTGGCTATATAAATTCACCTTCCCATCAGCAGTGCACAACGATTCCCTTTGTCCACATCGTCTCCCATGCTCGTCTTTTGTCTGTTTGTGATAGCCATTCTAACACGTGTGTGGTGATAAGATTGTGGTTTTAAGGTGCATTTTCCTGATGATTTGCAACATTAAATACCTTTTTTCATGGACCTGATGGCCTTTGGTTTTTCTCTAGGGGGAGGGATTTGGGGGAAGGAGGAGACCTGTCTATTCTAGTTCATAGCCTACTTTTTAACAGCATTTTTTCCTTTGTTTTGCTATGGAGGTTGGAATTCCTTAAATATCTTAGATATTAATCCCTTATCAAATGTATTATTTGTAAATGTTTCCCTCCCATTCCCTAAGTTGCCTTTTCACTCTGCTGATCATTTTCTTGGCTGTGAAGATATATTCTTAGTTTGGTGTTAATCCCACTTCTCTATTTTTGCTTTTGTTTCCTATATTTTTAGTGTTTTATATACAAAAAGAAAAAAGAAAGAAAGAAAGAAACAAAGAAAAAAGGGTCATTGTCCAGGTCAACACCAATAGTATTTTTTCCTGTTTTCTTCTGGTAGTTTTAGGATTTCAGGTATTGCTACTGTACAAAAATACTAATGATTTTTGTATGTTGACTTTGTACTATGCAAATTTTAGTAGATTCAAAATTAAAATAAGCTTTTTTAGTGGTTAGGCCATTAGGATTTTCTACATATACGATCATATCATCTGTAAACACAGTAGTAATTTTACTTCTTTTCTGTTTTAGATACCTTTTAAAATTTTTTACTTACTTTAATTAGTTGTACGTGGCAGTAGAATGCACTTTGATCCATCATATATAATGGAGTGTAATTTCTTATTCTTCTGGGTGTACATGATGTAGAATACCACCGGTTGTATGGTTATATATGTACACGGGGTAATAATGTCTGATTCATTCTATTACCCTTCCTATCCCTATACCCCTCCCCTCACTTCAATCACTTCTACCTAATCTAAAGTAAATCTATTCTTCCCAAGCCTGCCCTCGTTTATCATGAACTAGCACCTGCATATCAGAGAAAACATTTGGCCTTTGGTTCTTTGGGACTGACTTATTTCACTTAGCATTATATTCTCTAACTCCATCCATTTACCAGCAAATGCCAGAATTTCATTCTTCTTTAAAGCTGAGTAATATTCCATCATATGTGTATATATATGTACACACACACACACACAAAGATTTTTAATCGGTTCCTCTGTTGAAGGACACCTAGGTTGGTTCAACAATTTGAATTGAGCAGTTTGAATTGAACAGTGTGAATTGAGCTGCTATAAACATTGGTGTGGCTGCGTCACTATAATAAGTCCTTTGGGTATAAACCAAGAAGTGGGATAGCTGGGTCAAATGGTGGTTCCATTCCAAGTTTTCTGGGGAATTGCCATACCGAGTTTCCCCATATCCTTGTCAACAACATTTATTGTTGCTTGTATTGTTGATAATTGCCTGTCTGACTGGGGTGAGATGAAATCTTAAAGTTTTGATTTGCATTTCTCTAATTGCTAAAGATGTTGAATAATTTTTTCATATATTTGTTGATCAATTGTATATCTTCTCCTGTGAAGTGAGTGTGCAGTTCCGTAGCCCCTTTATTGATTGGGTTATTTGTGTTTTTGGTGTTAAGTTTTTTGAGTTCTTTATATATCCTGGAGAATAATGCTCTATCTGAAGTGCATGTGGTAAAGATTTTCCCTTATTCTATAGGCTTTCTCTTCACGTTATTGATTGCTTCCTTTGCTGAGAAGAAACTTTTTAGTTTGAATTCATCCCATTTATTGATTCTTGATTTTACTTCTTGTGCTTTGGAAATCTTCTTAAGGATTTCAGATCCTAAGCCAACATGGTAAAGATTTGGCCTACTTTTTCTTCCATTAGGCACAGGGTCTCTGCTCTAGTGACTAAGTCTTTGACCCACTTTGAGTTGAGTTTTGTGCAGGGTGAGAGATAGGGGTTTAATTTCATTTTGTTACATTTGAATTTCCAATTTTCCCAGCACCATTTATCTTTTCTCCAGTGAATGTTTTTGGTGCCTTTGTCTGGTATGAGATAATTATATGTATGTGGGTTTGTCTCTGTGTCTTCTATTTTGTGACATAGGTCTACATGGCTGTTTTGGTGCCAATATCATGCCATTTTTGTTACTATGGCTCAGTTGTATAGTTTAGGTCTATTTTTGTGTTGCCTCCTGCTTCACTTTTCTTGCTAAGAATTGCTTTGGCTATTTTGGTTTTTTTATTTTTCGAAATGAATTTCACAATTGCTTTTCATAGTTTTATGAAGAATGTTTTAGGGATTTTAATTGGAATTACATTAAATCTGTATAACACTTTTGGTAGTATAACCATTTTGACAATATTAATTCTGGCTATCCAGGAACATGGAAGGTCTTTTAATTTTCTACAGTCTTCTTCAGTGCCTTTCTTTAGTGTTCTGTAGTTTTTATTGTAGAGGTCTTTTACCTCTTTTGTTAGATTGATTCCCAAGTATTTTTTTTTTTTGAAGCTACTGTGAATGGGATAGTTTTCTTAATTTCTCTTTCAGTAGATTCGTCACTGGTGTATAGGAATGTGTTTGGTTTGTGGGTGTTGATTTTATAACCTGAAACTTTGCCGAATTCATTTATGAGATTTAGAAGTTTTTCTGGTGGAATTTTTTGGCTCTTCCAAATATAGAATCATGTCATTGGCAAATAATGATAGTTTAGTTTTTTTTTTCCTTTTCATATCCCTTTAATTTCTTTCTCTTAATTGCTCTGGCCAGAGTTTCCAGAGTTTCCAGACTATGTTGAATAGAAGTGGTGAAAGAGGGCATCCTTGTCTTGTTCCAGTTTTTAGAGGGAATGCTTTCAATTTTTCTCCATTTAAAATGATGTTGGTCTTGGGCTTAGCGTATATAACTTGTATGATATTGAGGTGTATTCCTACTATCCCTAGTTTTTCTAGTGTTTTGAACATGAAGTGCTGTATTTTGTTAAATGCTTCTTCTGCATCTATTGAGATTATCATATGATTCTTGTCCTAAGTCTATTGATATGATGAATTCATTTATTGATTTCCATATGTTGAACCAACCTTGCATCCCTGAAATCAACCCTACTTGATTGTATTGAACTCTCTTTTTAATGCGTTTTTGTATGTGATTTGCCAGAATTTTACTGAGAATTTTTGCATCCATGCTCATCAGGGATATTGGTCTGAAGTACCTTTTGAAAGTTTTCTTGCCTAATTGTTATGGCTATGAATTCTGGTACCCTGTGACTAGAAATGAGGGGAATGTGCATTCTTGCCTTAAACGAATTGGAGAATAACTTTCAGTTTCCATTTCTAACACTCCACAATTCTTATTTCTCCTCCTTCTCCATATTCCTCCTTTCCCTCCCCCTTTTCTCATTCTTCTTTCTCTTATTCAAATATACCATCTGTACATAAAACTTTAAAATTCAGGAGGCACTTTCCTATTTGAGGTAGTCAATAGCAACTCATTTTACAGATGGGGTAGCCAAGGCTCAGAGAAGCTACCTGGTTGGCCCATTACAATCTAGAGCATTGACTTATATCCAAATCTCCTGACATAACTCTCAATACTCATTTTAACTGATCCATAGGGGCCCTTTCTTCTCATTCGTCTTCAGTTTACATAGATTTTTGTTGTTCTTGCAATACTTTTCAAAAGACAATCTTGGAAAAGAGTTTTGCAAGCATTCAACAGGTTGTAAGAATATTCCTGTCAAAATCCAGGAGACAATTTACTTTCAATTTATCAGTTATTCATACCATATAGGGAGAACTTTAGTAAAAAGCCCATCATCTTTTAGGAAAGTTTGATCCAGAATGTAAGCTACATAGGGTCAGGGATTTCTGTCTGCTTTAATCACTGTTATCTCCTCAAAGCCAAGAACTGTGCCTGGTATACAGGGGCCATTCAACAAGCCTTTATGGAATCAACAAATAAATCAGTAAGCACATTGCAATCTTCTTGGAGAAAATTCTTGTTAATAACCTGGGTTCTAAACTCCCATTCCTATGATCTTGACCTCAGCTAAACTTCTGATCTTTCATTGAGTCACTGTCATGAAAGACAAACATAACAAAAGACAACCCCCTCCACAAAGCCCCTCTACAGACCCCCTCATCATTGAGGGTATCCCCATCTTACAGACCTGTGTTCCTACAACTTTTGTCTATTTGCCTCTGATATAGATCTAGGACTTCTCAGATGAGAGAAACCAGTTCACATAATTTTCAAGATGGAAGTTGGGTTTTTTGCATTGGCAGAGTCTATGAAAGACTGAACTTGGGTGAGCCATAGAAGAAGAATGGCATCTTAATTCCTCACATTTATCATCATTTCAATCATTCATATGTTCTTTCACGATGTCAATATTCAAGCCTTATTTTATGGCAAGCATTCTGCTGGTTACTATGGATATGAATATTGACATGACTTCCTAGGAGCTAGTGGCATAGGGTCAATGACAAGCAAGTTAACAATAATAAAATAATGCTTTAAAGCTATACTAAGAGCATATATGGCTTGAGCCTTTGTTTATTTTCTTTTTTCTGTTCTGACAATGTCCATGGTGTTTTTCTACTCCTCATCTAAGTAGTCATCTTGAGCAGTGTTGGTGTGGTAGCAATGGGTGGAAAAGTATAGGATATGATGTTTTTAATCTCAGATTTATATCTAGCCTTTGTCCAGTCCAGGGCCCTTTGAATTTCTTACCTCCTATCTCAAAATTTTTAGAAAATTAAACTTTCATTGACTGTCATGCTCTGACTTTGGGAATAAATGCTTTTCCCCACTAACATTCTTTTCTTAAAATTAGCAGAATGTGGTTGTCTCATTAAGAACAGACAACTCACCATGCTTCAGGGAAGAGATCCTTTTGTCTCCCACTGATGGAGGATAGTAGAGAGAAGGTCAGGGCTGCACCTATTATGCAGTTCTATTTCAGCCTGCTCTGTAATTCTTTCCCTTTTTTGGATCCTATTATTTTGCTGCATACCACCCACCTACTCCTGGGAGGCAAGGCCTGGTGAAAGACATCCTCAGATGCCTCAGCTGCTTCCTCATCCACCTGCTATGGGATGCTGGGCTTTCTGCAGTAACGTGGGAGCTTGCTTCTGGAAGATAGGTAGAGAAAGTAGCCATTGGCATCATGTGTCTGTTATGGGAGTTTGTAAGTTTAATGTATGGAGCCTGTACTGAGGAGCAGAGTTCCTCATGGACTAGCTCCAGGGAGAGAATTAGTAGACAGTCTTGTAAGTGAGAAAGTCCTTAGTGACCAGAAGATGAGAATGAGCATCTTGGTAGAACCAAGGGAATAATTGCTGTCCTGTCACCAAGGGGATTCTAATTTGCATAGTCTGACCAAGAGAAAACACAAGTGCACGTGGGAAATTGACTTCAGTGGCCTTTGATAGCCTTAACAAGCCAAGATTGGATTTTCTGGGTACATACAATTGCATCGTTTGTGGATCTCAATGAAGAAGACTGATGGAGGCTACATCTTGGCATGGGGCTGCATAACTATGTCTGAGAGGGATACATTTTTGCCATTTACCTATTTAGAGGGAGGACCCTTTTCTAATTTCCATATGGCCTCTCTTGTCTGAATGGAGGCCCTGATGGTCTGAGAGGCACTCAACTGTTTATGGGTGTTTCATCTAAGTCTTCTGTATGAGTCTCCTCTTCTAGGTATCAACCCATTGCTATGCTTTTCTCCACTCTTTCTGGGCAATCAGTGTCTTCTTCATGTCTTCCATTTTAACTGACAATCTATCAACTCCTCAATTTTTCTTCTCTCCTCCAAATTCCAAAATTCTGGCACCTAACTGCCAACTGCACACTTCCACAGCCTTTTCTGTGGACTCTCAGTATCCTCATTTTCCTTCCCCACCAATGTGCCTCTTGGATTCTCTGTTCCTAATAATGACATCATTACTGGTGGAGATCCAAGCCAGAAAGTTAGTCACTATTCTCAAGCTGTCCCTCTTCCTTACATAATAATAATAATAATAATAATAATAATATAACAGCAATAATAATAATAACAACAACAACAAAACAACAAAATACCTTATAGTAAGCACTAATATTCATTGAGTGCTTGTCATGTTTCAGACAGTATGTCCCTTCTTGGCCTCAGTTCTATACTTCTCTGAAAGGATGTAAATTTCCACCACTGTTTATTTCTCAGAGTTGGGGAACATCTTGAGGCAAGAATGACATAGACATGAGATTCTCACTTTTTCCAGTGGTAGTTTTTCAAGAGTAAATTGTCCTATGGTTTCTGTCTATTTTCAGGTACATTCAATAGTCTTGAAATAGTTATATTTTTTAAAAAACAAATCTTAAATTTTATAATTGTTATCTGGAAAAGGTTTAGCTTGACCACTTCATTCTTGTTTTTACCAGAAGTTCTTGATTTACTTATGTGTGCTTCAACCAGAAGGGAGAATCAGAAGGTAAACTGAGACCAGTAAAGAGGCTAGCAAAATTGCCCAAGCAAGACATAACAATGGCTTCAACAAGGGGTTCTAATGGAACCTGTGAAAAATGATCAAATTCATAGGTTTAAGATCCCATGAATGGGGCTGGAGTTGTGGCTCAGTGGTAGAGTGCTTGCCTAGCATGCCTGAGGTACTGGGTTCGCTTTTGAGCACTGCATATAAATAAATGAATAAAATAAAGGTCTATCAACATCTAAAAATTTAAAAAATAGAAAAAGATCCTGTGGATGGATAAAATGGAAAAATGGTAATCTTCCAATTGGTGTCAGTGGGTTATTGTTCACTGCATGGGTTCTTCTAGATTTCCAAATTGATGTAATCTCAGAATGAGTGAGGATTGAGACACTTGATACTCTTAAAATGTTATTTATTGAACTTGGGGTTCTGTGTTCTTAAGTTATCCGTAAGGAAAGTAGTATAAGCATGTTCTCTTTGTCCATTTATCAAACAAGTCATCAAACTATTGTTTCTGACTTCCCTTTCCTACCCTCTTCTTTTAATTTCCTAGTCAAATTCCTGCCATCAGCTTCTCTTATTCCCATAATGGCAATAGTATCCAAAGTCAATCTTCTTCCTACATGGACCACTGGGAGTTAACTGATCTCCTTGAAATAAGGATCAGACCACAATTTTCTTCTTCTCTATTATTTTCAATGACATCTAGGGCTTGAAGGTATACAATCCAAATTATCTAGCTTATTATTCCAGTCATTTCCTTTCTGTTTCTTTTCCTTCCATGGGCAATATCACATCCAATACCTGCCTGTATGCTTTTTCTCATCTTGTTCTTTGCTTTAGAAATCTCTTTCCTTATCCTCCATTCTCTGCCTTTCCAAACTATATTTGGATTTCCACAGTTGGCTTAAATGACACCTCCATTTGGGGGCATTCACCTCTTTTTATATGCTTTACATACTTTTATTGAACACCTTATCTGTGCCAGACCCTGAACTATATCCTAAGACCATGAATCTGAATAAGAAACATTTTCTCCCCTTCAAGGTTTCAGTGCTAAAGAATATGATTCTATTTTAAATTTACCCCACCTTTTTTTAAAAGTCCATTGATTTCTACCTTTGTTTTACCTTTGATGCATAACACATAGCAAGTATTCCATGGTTATTTATTAATTAAATAGCTTTTGAAACACATTGTTTTTCTTTCTCTATCACATTTTTTGCTCATTTCCTCCTCATCATCACAAAGAATCAGTTGACCAGTGAAGTCAAGGCCCATGTTCTAGTTACCTATTCTTTTTCCAAAGAATCCAGCATAGTATTTTGCACGTTATAACATTAATTTATTTATAAACTGTGGAGAAAATTTTTAAAAGAGGATAAAGGTATTGGGAGGTGATTGTTGACTTCTACATCTCTGGCCTCCAGAGTCACATAGTGACATCATCATTTAGGGAAACTTATTTACAGAAGGTTGCAGTGAGGTCAGAGTTTTGTTCTCCTAAAGGGAACCTCTTCGGGTGAGGTGAGAAGAAATGATGATGGGAGGGGCCTTTGCATGCAAAAGAACAGACATCTAACAGCTTCCACCCATCTGTTGTCTTTCTGCAATATAATTTCTAAACCTTGCCCCAAAGACATGTTTTTGCTTGACCCATATGAGTTCTTTTTAAAAAAGGGTCTTCGCATATTGATCATGCTCAGATTTCATCACTAAGCTGGTGTTATTGATGTATTTGAACTTGAGCATTAATCCAAAGGCCTTGGAAACTCTTAGGATTTTAATTTCCTAGGTTCTTTATATTGCCTTATTTATTTATTCTTTTCTCTGTTCATCAAAAAAAGAAGTCTCGTGTAGCAGACTTGGTGTTCTGATATATCTCACCAATTGAATTATCAACTCTACCACTGAGATGTGATTACACCATTTCTACCAATAAGATATTGGCAGCTCAGAGAAGTTAATGAACTTGTCCCAGGTAACGCAATGATGAGAAGTGTGAAGATCAAACCTAGAGCTCTCTATTCCCAGAAGAGTATGTGGAATTAAAATAAAAAATGTGAACGTCTCTGAGCAAGGATAATGAGGAAATTTTATCCTACGGTGATATATTTAGGATGTTATTCTAGAACTGTTCCTTGGAACCTGGTCTCTCATCTGATGGAACACGCGCGGAAGGCAGAGCTTAAAGTATCATGTGAATTATTTAAAACTGAAGTGCATTATAATGTAAAGTGAGCTTTTGGAATAACCTAGGATTGGGTCCCTGGAGAGAAGAGATAAATCAGATGAAATTTGCCAAGTGTTTTATTTTTCTCTCTTATCACAAATTTCTCTCTCCGTTGGATTCACTGAGGTGAAATCAATCAGACTGGTGATTTTGGGGGAAAAAACCAGGCAATCACATGTTCATGTGATTCAAGGGTTCCGAGAATTTTTAGGTCTGGAGAGGGGGTTTCAATCCTGTCTAGCACTTACTTCTCCTCTTCTCCACAGTAACTGAAACCAGAGTGGTTAGATGGCTTGATCAAACTCTTGCATGAATTAGTGACAGACAGAAGGCTGGCACTCTCTGTCCAGTGAATCCCCCCTGCAAGTGCTCTAGTGCATAGTCTCTTCTAGCAGGTGGGACTGTCCCGAACTTTCAGAATACCCAACAGCACTCTTTCAGCATTTAAAATATGAGCCTTGTGTTGTTAGCTGTTTTGTCTACCAGGAACATCGAAATTTCACATATGGGAAGCCTGCACCGTTTTCCCCTCACATTTCCATTTCATAGTAGGCATATATTAAATTTGTTAGACTTAAAAAAATGTTGGTGGTGATAATAGTCTTGATACCCTTAGTGACGTGGAAGATACATCAGTCCATCAACAATGTTATCGCGTTGATGCTGACAATGATAACAATCAGTGATGACATTTTGGAGGTAATAACAACAATAATAACTTCAACTGGTGCCAATGCTGATGCTTGTATTAACGATGATGGTGATGACGATTTTGATGGTGCTGATAATTGGAGGAGGAGGAGGAGGAGGAGGAGGAGGAGAATGGTTCTGTTTCTAGGTATTCAGCATTTTGCCAGACATCTCTGTGCTTCTATTTGAGCTCATCTCATACTGGCTCTCCTTCCTACTACTAACTGGATCCCAGTTTCCCTAAGAAAAGAATGAGTTGACAGGGAATCATCAATGAAAATCAGACAGAGCCTCTCTGGATCCTCTGTTATATTTATTCCTACATTGCCAGACACTACTCTTGAGGGACCAGGAATGCATTGAGTACACAATGAAGCCTTTTGGATGGTCAGGGGAGAAGGAGGAGGAGAAAAAGGAGGAGTGTGAATGGGAAAATATAGGGAGGATAAAGAAACTTATAGCCACAGAGCCTCAGTTTGAAGTTTCTTCACATTTTTAATCCCTAAGTACAGGATTTTTCACCATCAGAAGAATGATTAGATTGAGGGTTACGGGGATGGACTCTAGACTAAGAAATATCTAAGTTGAAATTTTACCTCCACTACTTATCGTATCTATAAGATGGGAACAGTTACGTCTCATTGTCCTGCTGCTGAGGTTGAAGGTGTGTAAATGCTTGAGGCCAGATTCCTCAACACTGACACATGCATGGAATGGCTTGATTCCCCTGTCCCCTCGCTGGTCTCTTCTGGATGTTCAGATCCATTCATAACCAGCTCCATGAGAACCACAAAGCATTTCTCACTGGTTTGTTCCACATCAGATTTCAGCGATTCTCTAGAACCTTGAACTTGATTAGTATGCGAAGGAGTGGCCAGTCCACACTGCAGCAGGAGCCCAGAGGCAAACAGAAGGCCTTGGGAACCTTGCAGCACATTTCTCAATGGTAGGAAAATGAACCCGGGAGGAGCTAAGCTTTGCTTGTTTCAAAAACTCCGTCATAAATTAACGTAAAGATGCTCTTTTTCCTCACCAGGCAGAGGATGGGCGCATTTCAGAGGGCAATTAATCTTGGCTGATCTATATTAAATATTTATCTGCTGAAATGAGCCCAGTATTGTAGTGCTATTTTTCATTATAGGACTTTATCATTTCCAAAGAGATTTCCATGTGCCCGCTCCCTTGTATATATTAAACCCAAATTTCCTGTGGAATGACACATCTTTCTTGGCAGCGACCTTTTCTCTCTGTAACAAGCTACTGATATGTTGGGATTTACAGGGTAATAAACACATTTATTGAGAAGGAGGGAGTACAGCGATCCAGTATTTGCTTCCCTAATAAAACCCCGGAGACAGACCAGGAAATGTGGAAATTGGCACCCATTTTTCAGCACAAGGAGGAAGGGGGCAAGTGGTTGAGATCAGCTTCTAGAAAAAGCCCCAAGGGTAGAATGAGCAAGAGTGGCTTTTATAATAGGCATTATAATTCTTTGCATTTGAATCAGGGCTTTAATATTTATTTCTATCTAATTCACTATCCAAGAAATCAAAAAAAAAAAAAAAAAAAGAACATTTCCATTTTAGAAACGAGGCTTTGAAAATTCCAATGTCTTTGTCAAACACAAACATGGGGCAGCATTAGAACTGGAGCTCTGAGCTCATGGTGGCAGAATTCAGACCTCTTGCCTGTACCATACTGCCTCCCACAGGGCAAAAAGAGAAATGCAGTTCCATTGGCTTCTGGCTCTATGAAATCTGATACTCAAATCTTTGGGGTAGTGTGCAGTTTATTAAATCTGAGTTAGACTAGGCTTAAGCCATGCCTGTAGGAAACATGAGTGTTTCCAAGGATAAGTAAAAGAAAAAGTGATGCAAAATGTGCAAAAACAGGAATCAAGAAAAGGAGAGAAGAGGTATGATTGGCAGCTCAACGTGCTTTGAAGTGCATTTGAATCAGCTCAGGATCTGATGAAAGATACAGATTATGATTCACTCAGTCTCAGGTGGGAGGGACCTGGGCTTCTGAATTTCTCCTGATGTTTCTAAAGCTCACCAGTAGATGCTCATGTGACCTGTTGAAGGACTGCAATTTAAGCAGTAAGATGGTAAGGAACAGCTTAAGGAGGATACTGGGGGCAGGAGAGCAAAAGCCAGGTGCCCTTGGAAATCTGAGGCTGGAAAGTGCTGTTTAATGTGTTATTTTACTCTCCCTCACCCCACCCTGTTTTAATCCCTGGGCAAACCTGTGGTTGTATACAAGTGGCAAGTGATTTAGTGAGTTTTTGATTCATTGTTTCTCAACCTGCCTGGTAATCACCCAGAGGGCTTGCTCAGACAGATTGCTGAGCTCACCCACAGAGTGTCTGAGTCACTGAGTTTGGGGCAGGGCCAGAGATGTTGCATTTCTAGCAGGTTCTGATGCTAATGCTACTGATGCTGCTCTTCCAGGATCTTCGAGGACTCCTTCATTAGAAAGAAATATACAAGGAGGCCCAGAGAGGGAAAGTGATTTCATTTTCAGCTATAGAACCAGCCTGGGATAGAATTATGCTCCAAACTCTTTGAACTCCCAGCCTGGACTTCTTTCTTCTTCTCCATAGCTCTTTATCTTGCTCAAGTCCTGTTATCAATTTTTGTTCTAAAAAGATTTAAAGGAAATCTAAGAAGTGGTGGTCACTGACGATTTTGGCAGCTGAGATTAATACTGCAGGGAAGAGCGAGAGCCCGCCTCCCGCTCTGGAGCGCAGAGCCACGCACAACCCGGAGCAGTAATCTGTCACCATGCTCCTCCCCTGTGACCAGCTGTTCCTCTCCCTTTGGTTTCGCTCAACATGAAAAAGCATCATTTCTGGGTAAAATTAAATTTGGGGTTTTTGAAAACAAAAGAACAACATTCTTGTTCCCCAGTCCCTTTTCAGAATCCCTTTTTCTTTCTTCCAAAGGTTATAGCTCCTGGCACTGCTGCACATTGAATTTTTAAAAGGCTTTTCTGGAACAATAACTGTGGAGGTGGGCTTATTTTTCATTGCTTCCTTTATTTGATTTCCTCCTTTTGCTTTTGTTCCCTATTTAGCTTCTTCCTCCCCTTTACTTCCATCTGTTATATCCTTCCCTTTCCACCTCTATCCTTCTTCTCCTTCATTCCTCCTTTGGTGGGATTGCTACATCCCTGAGCTAAAAGAAAACCTTCATTCATCAAATTAAATTTCTGGGCTTCTCAGAGGGGAAACCAAGATCCGGGAAACCTCACCCCACTTTGCTGGATCTTACAGAAGGGACATAGCCAGGGTCTCAGCAGTACTCAATCGTAGGGCCAGGGCTGTGACCCAAATACTCGGCTCCATCCTTTCATGGATGTCAACTGTTCCCCATCTAAGCACCATCTCAAGTTCAGCCCACTCCCCAGCACTGACATCTCTCCTGCACAGGGAAATTCTCAAGCCAGGGACAGGAGTGAGTATGACACTAGGGATGAAGAGTCTGTCCAGATTATCCAAATCCTGGAAGGATGTGGAGAAACCAGTACTTTCAGACTTTGTTGTTTGTTTTTGAAAATTCAAGATATCTATGAACTATGCCTCTATAATTCCACTTCAGGAATCATCTCCAAGAAATACAATGTGAACGAGGATGCACGTAGCAACGATAGTTATGGCAACACTGCAGTAGCCAAGAACAACAACAAAATGGAAATACCCTGGATATCTGTCAATAAAAGATTGCTCAAAGAGATTATGGTGCATCCTTATAATACCACAAAGCAACTAAAAAAGGAATAAAATAATCTATATCTCCAGATCTGGGAAAGATACATAAGAGTACACCCTCCCAAGTCTTCATATTACCTGATGATTCTGATTTATTCTCCCTTGCCCTTAGAGAACCCATACTGCTCTGAAGTACCTCTGCCTCTCCTTTTGCTCTGTCTCTCCTGTCCTCCCCGCCTTTTTCCTAAGTGACTTTCGAAAGCTTACATCAATGCAGAAAGACCTGCAGAGGAAGACAACTTGTTTCCTGGTAGTTCTTCCGCAAAGGCTGGCTGATTGATTGCAGATTGCAACCAGGTCCAACTTACTGTCCCAAATGACAAATGAAGAGCTCTTAAAAACAGAAGAAAATAATCCATATGCAGAGAAGTATCTCTGCCAGCCCAGGCATGAAAGGCAGTGAGCAATGGGAATTCTGTGTAATTCCTGACCCATCTATAGCCTGTCTCGTTTCTGCACTCATGGGACCAGTGTTAGCAGTGTGGGCTTGGCTGGGCTCCATGTTTAGCCCTCAGGGTCCCTCACCATCCATCCATCCCCAAACCACGCTTACCCCATCATCTTTCTTTCCTGGCATATATGCTGGGGGTGCTGAGTACACCTGCATTTCCTAGGCACCTGGGGCTCTCCCACACCTCTGTGGCTTCACTCACCTTTCCCCTCCATCTTTAAAATCCTGAGCAGTCTTCAAGGCCTGGGTGATTGCCTCCTTCTCTCAGATGTCTTCTTTCCTGCATCCTGGCTCTTTGAGAATTAAACAGATTTCACTTGCTCTATTACTAGAACAATTATGTAATGCTGCATTTTACTGAACTGAGTTGGGGCCAGTTCCTGACAGCATGCTGTTTTTGAGAATAAGGATCATGCCTTTTTCTCTGCATACTACATAGAAGATGTTCAATGAATGAAATGAAGGATGCATAAGGAGACAAAAGGGTTAGATGATCAATGGAATACTGAGGTTCCTGGTTTAGGGAGGCCTACTAAATAATTACTATTCAATCTCAAATGGGCTTAATTCAAGAGCATTTAAAAATACTAGACATTCTACCCATTATCTTACTCTCTGAAACTGCTAGTCTTTCTCTTTATATATTGCCATACATCTATAGCTCTAGCCATTAACAAATCTGCAATTTTTTTGGTGAAACTTACATTTATAAACACCTGTGTTCACAAAAATCCCTTCTGAGATTATCTACTCTTTTTCTATATTGGACATTTTACTTTATTGCTACCTTTTCAAAATTATAACCGAGGTGGCTGTGATCTTCTTTGTGCACATAACATTTTTCTTCTTTTGAATTATTTCCTCAGGATAGATTCCCAGCAGAAGGATTATTAGGTCAAAGCATATGAACATTCTTATAAGCCTCATTAATTTTGACCCCACTAATTCAGAATTTGTGCTGATTTGGGCATGTAGCGAGCTTTCTTTTGCTCTCTCTTCGAAAGGAAAATTGCTAAATAATAAATTGGCGTGAACACAATTTCCAGGGTGCCATTGATAGCACTTCATGTGAACATTTTAAGCATTTTTGGTAGACTCCTTTTTCTTGCATACAGAATTGATATGCTAATTATAATTTATTCTCATCTGTTCATTAGTGCGGACCTTCAATGATCAACACTTGTTTAACTCATTTCCACCTTTTCAAACACAATGGATGTGAATGGGACTTTGGCTACCTCTGAAGGGTCTCCTACTGGTTTCATTGGAGACACACGTGTTAAGCACCTGTAACTTGCTGGGCATTATTTTCGGGGCTGAAGATACTGAGGTGAATAAGGCCTTTTCTCTCAAGGAGCTCAGCTCTATTAGCAGAGTCTGGTAGGCAAACAGATGCAGCCTGAGGGATCAGGGAAATGGATAAATGGGCAGGAGAATCTGGCAGTACTTCAGAGGAGTGCCATGCATAGGCAAGACCTGGCAGAACCCCCTGATCAATCACATAGCTGAGTTGAGTTCCCCAGTGGGAAAGAACCAACCAGAGACTTAAGAGGAGAGCACATTTTTCAATTACTCCCTACACTAGATGATATTTGTTTTCAAACATAAAATTACTGAGCTTTTTCATTAATTCAATCTAAACTTCCACCAGATAGGCTGAGTCCATGTTGCTTTATTTCTCTTCTCTGAAAAGGAACTGGAATGTACTTGAAGAGGTTGGGATTCCCTGCCTGACTGTTACATGTTTGCTCTTTGCTCTGGCAAATCAGTGTACCTACCTCTCTGAACCTCAGTTTTCCTATCCATAAAATGGAAGAAAAATATTCTCTCTGCTTCCTAATTTGGAGTGTTATGAGTATAAAAAAATCAATTGTCAGAAAAATGTTTTAAATGATATAAAAATAAAATGTGAGGTCCATGAATTTGTCTTGTTTACTCAGGGCCTCCCTTGGTTTCTCTCCCATCCGTCTCTCCGTTTGAAGTTCCCCATTGGTGCTGTGTCACAACTGTAATCTATGGAACAGGAAAATGGTTGCCTAATAAGCTCTATATGAGGCCAGAAAAAAAGTGCCAAACAAAATCAGCAAACAATCAGTCAGGAAGGCAGCACCACCCCTGACTGTGTGGGGAACGGTTCACTGCTCAGAAAGATTAAGGCTCTAAAGACAGACAGTGCCCTGGTGCAGCTGGCTGCAGAGGATGCAGGAAGGCAGAGAGGGGATCCTTGGGAGGGCTGGGACTCAGGGAGGTCAGGGGTTCTGCAAGAGTCCTGAGAGATCATCCAGAACAAACTCTGAGTTGTAAATACAGAAGAGTTCCAGAGAAGGGGAGAAACAAGAAGAAGATTTATGTACCTCGCCAGAGCACTGTGGAGAAAAGCAGTAGGCTATAGCATGGGATGGAGTTCTATTCCATATAGATGAGAGCCAGTCTTAGGAGCTAGGGAGATGCCAGCCACTGGAAAGTTCTTTAAGCAGAGTTAAGGTGACCTCTGTTTAAAATGCATCAAGATCTTGGAGAAGTAAGGGAGAGAGGGACTCTGCTCACCCATCCTCAATGCTTCCCCATGGATACCTCCTGCTTGGAGAAAATCCTAGATAGGAATCAATCTCAGGGAATCCTTTCTCTTCTCTGAAATGTTATGGTGACTTGTCTTAGTTCCAGAGGCGAGGCACCTACTTCTGCTCTAGGCACTCTTTCCCTCTGCATTTTCCTGTATCCTTCTGTACTGCTCAATCAGAGCTTTACAAGAAGGAACTTTTGGTTTATCTCTAGTTTGATCATGGTAGACTCTTAAGATCAGTTCCTATATAAGTTTAACAGCTAACAACGCTCTATGTTTAACATCTGTTAAAAATGCTTCCCCTTCCACCCCATCTCCTCCCAAAGCTCTGGCTGTTAGTGTCTGCCAATGTCCATGGTGTAAATATTCCCACCATCAAGGCACCAATCTGATGCCCCTAAATGTGGAGCTGGGAAGAGATGGTTGCAGTAGGCTTTCATGAACCAGTAAGAGTGGACTCCAGCACGCATGCCTGGGACTGTGCTCTCTGCTTCCCTTGTGGCGGCTTCTTCCCATCCAGTCTATTACAGAAAGTGATGTACGGATGGGAGGGGAGAAGAAAAGGAGGTAAATAAATGCATAGGAGGGGAATATAAAAACCAGGGAAAGGATGAACAGACTGTGATCCTTCATACCCCAGACTGTTGAGGAGACCTGAACTACCCACAAATGCAGTGTCTTGGGTTGATCTCAGAAGGACTGTGCCCAGTTAAAGAAGCCAGACTCAACAAAATGAAGACCCAAAGAGTCCACTGATATGCTCTTCTGGAAAAGGCAAAACTATGGGGAGAAAGACTAGAGTGAAGCCCTGAGGGGTGAGTGGAAGGTTTGAGTGCAAAGCCTGGATTGGGGATGATGGAGCTGTAACTTAGTGGTGGTTAAAAACACTGTGTACTTGTCAAAGCTCACAGAACTATGCACATAAACTTTAGTTTTGCTGTATGTGGGTTTTAATAGCAATAAAATAATAATGATGATAGAATTAAAGGGGGATAGAAAGAGAGACTTAAAGAAACTTAAGAAGCCAAAAAAAGGCTTTATATTAGTATATTTGCTTTGGAGGGAAGTCAGGCAGTGTCTTCATCTTTAAATGAATTAGACCCTCTGACCCAGCTGCACTGTCTCCCTGGAGAAGACAGGTGACTGTGTCCTGGGAGCACTGGGTAAAAGTTCTGGTAAGTAGATGATCTGTTAAATAACAGTGAGAATCTCTACCAATAGGTTAGCACACAAGGTCGTTGTGGTTTATTCCTGATGTCGAACACTCTTTGATTATTACAAAAATAAAACACAACTATTCATTTTGCCATAAAGAGTGCTATAATAGATTTTGTGCAAACACATACACCACACACACACATACACACACACACACACATTACCCAAAGGTTCATACGGTACCATTTCCCATATGTATTAAGTCAATGTGCCCACACACACAACTCTATCATATATTTTCTAAGAGTATATTTATACCCGTGAAAACATAAAAAGAAAAGTCAGGAAAGTTTCACCATGATAATGGCGATTATCTATAATTAAAACTTCTTTTCAAAAGAAGCCACACTCACGTATCGCTTGGATAATTAAACATAAATGAACTCTCATTAGGAAATATTATGATGGAAAGTTATGGACCTTATTTTTGATGTATTTAGGAAAGAACTCAATTAAGATGACTGTTACAGATATTTCAGGAATCCGAATCCTTGAGTAGAGATGTTTTGTCTGACTGCCATGAGGGGGAATCATGAAAGAGAAGGAAAGAAGGGAGTAAAGAAGAAAAAAATAACTGATAAGGACATAAAGGAGACAAGGAGAAAAGAAAATGTGAAAAGAATCAGAGAACCTGGAGGGGAGAGGGAAGCAGAGGGAGGAAGGGAAAAAAGGGCAGGGATGGGGAGTGGTCAGACGGGAGGACAGCAGGGAGGATGTAGTTCTGCTCTGCTATTAGGGAATTCTTTTCGCAGGGAGCCAGAGTTACATGCCTCCCTTTCCTGGTTAATGGGTTTGCTTTTCAAATGCCTTAGATATGAGATGCCCCCCTAAAGCCCATGTGGAGACAGTGCAAGAAAGTTTAGAGGTGAATAATTAGGTTATGAGAGCCTTAACCCAATCTGTGCACTAATCCACTTGAATGGATTGACTTGGTGATAACAGTGGCAGTTTGTGTTAGGCTGGAGGAGATGGGTCTCTGGAGGCATGCTTTTGGGATACAGATTTTGTTCCTGGTCAGTGGAGGCTCTCTCTGCTTCCTAGTTGTCTCGTCCCAAGTTGTTTTTCTCTGCCACACCCTTCTTCCATGGTGTTTGGTTCCATATTGGCCCGAGAGCAATGGAGCCAGCCATCAGTGAAGTGAGACCTCTGAAATCATGAGTTCTACATAAACATTTCCTCCTCTAAAATTGTTCTTGCAGGTCTTTTGTTCACGGCAACTCAAAGCTGACTAAAATATTCCTTAATGTCTGTACCATATAGACTGTGAGCCATTGGTAGAGTCTGCTTCTTAAAGATACTTGGTGTCCAGAAACTCAGAGCTCATGGCTTGGAATAATATATCCAGGAAAAAGTAGTGAAAGTAGAACTTCAGATATGACTGAATCTTGCTCCTTATGAAGTTGCAGGAGATCTCATGGTATGGATGGACTTGGTTGCAAAGTGTCTAATATATTGCATTGTACCTACCCAATGGCATGTCCATTTCAGGATTGCTCTCAGAGGATCCACCATATTAATACTGTGCAAGAAACCTCTCCACCTCTCTTAGCACCTTAGGATCATTTAAAGTAATCAATCAAAGTGGAATACTTAAATGATCCTAATGGTCTCAGCACATATTCATGAAATTACTTGAGTGTGATGGTCAGCTTTTCATCACTATAATGAAATACCTGGCACAGGCTACTTATGAAGAGGGGAAGGTTTATTCAGGTCATAGTTGTGGAGTTTCAGCATCTGGGATCAGGAAGCCCCATTGGTTGGGCCTCTGGTGAGGGGAATAGGTGGCAACACATTATGGTGGGTCATGTGTTGGAGCAAGTGGTGAAATCCTGAACAGGAGCAAAGAGAAAGTGGACAGACAGGGCCAGTCTTGCTTTTTTGATAACAGCCCTTTCACAAGAACTACCAAATGGTCACAAAGAAATAGCTCATGCTCCCAGTGACTTAAGGACCTCTCAATAGGCCCCATCTCCTAGATGTTTTGCCACCTTCCAACAGTGACAACCTGGAGATCAGATCTTTAATTACAGTACACTCTCAAAGGACATAAACTCAAGCCTTAGCAATGAGCAATTGCTGTGTGCCGGGCCTTGTGGTCAACAGTGTCAAAGGAGACAGACAAACAGAATGAGGTTAGAACCAGGAAGGGGAAGCACCCAGTCAGCTGGAAGTGTGAAATATACACATAAATCAAGGAAAGACGAAATAGCGACCCACTTAGAGGTACTTCACCGTTAACAAACTGCTGTTTCCTCATTGATTAGAAGGGGTCCTATTCATTTTAAAATGGATTTTTATAAGCCTAAATTATTTAGTAAAATAAAAAATGAACTTTCTTGTAAGATATGCATTATGAACTTTATTATCAGGAATCAAGCAATATAATAGTTCAGGTACTAAAGTCCAGAGTTAGTTGAAACTAGGTTCAAAGCCCAGCTAGGGATTTACTTATGGATGACCTTGGGTAAGTAACTTCAGTTGCAGAATTTATAAATGGAATATGATACATGGCAAAAGAACATCAGGTTATTATAAGCATCAGATAACATAATTATGTAAAGTGTATAGTACAGTGTATATGTGTTGCACACACAAATATATCCTATACATATCTATAGCATGTATACAAAATATTTATTTTTTTTGTGATATGTATAGTATATAGGTGTGTATGTACATGTGTATGTGTGTCTGTGTGAATTAATTACCTGATCCTCCAAGCTGAGAGCTGTGTTTGCTCTGTGATTTGGAGCTGCTTCTTGATATTTTATGATTCTGATTAAAATTACTTACACCCCTGAGCCTTAATTTCTTAACTTTTAGAATGGGTATACCATTAATTCTGTGCTTTTCTGTTTTGTTTTGTTTTGTTTTGTTTTGTGTTGGTCCCTGGGGATAACCTATAAGGTAAGCATGGCTGGTACAATCCCTCTCACCTTACAGAGAAGGACCCTGGACACTGGGGAATTGCAAGTTGGAGAGACTTTTCCAGGGTTGTCCAGGAAAAAAAAAGTTTGTTCCTCTAGCTTTGTTCATGGTCTCTCCCAAATCAGGGCCAGCTATGGTTCAGTCCAGTGAAATGGAGCCAGATCCATTGGCAGAAACACACAGGCCCTCAGTTTCTCTGTAAATCCCATCCAAATCCACCTCTTGCCCCTCCAGTTGAACTGTTCACCTCTGTTTGCTCTTCATTTTGCTTTGTGTACTAGAGTTTGTTTTCCCTTGTGTGTCCTCCCATTCCGGGGTCCTGCTCTCCATGGCTGGATCACTGGAGGCCAGCAGAGGGAAGCTGGCTTCTCCCTTTGTCCTCCTTCCCTGTGATGCACCCTCATTCTCTGAGCTGGGAAGCACATGCTGTTTAGAGAACACAGCTGGTGAGTGGGAGAAGGGAAGGAGGGCAGAGGTCTCCTTTGCTGGGCAACCTGGAGAATGAGTCAGCATAAACAACATAGGTTTGACTCAGTGGGGTTGGTCTGCTAATTGCATTCACTCTGCTTTTAGTTTCTAGCCGGCTATAGTCTGAACCTCAGTCTAGGCGTGCAGTATTGTTTTATTTGGGTTTATAGCTTTATTATCAGCTTCAACTCTGTGCCAGGTGCTGAGAATACAAAGGTTGTGATGACTGGCTCTAGGGAAGTTCACCATCCAGCAGAAAAAAGAAGTCATAGATAAAGCAATGAAATAGTTGCAAAACTGTTTGCTACCCTTGCACAGGAAACTGGACACCCTTGGGCAAGTAGCACAACCTCTCTGAGCCTGGTATTTTTGCATCTTCACCTTGAGTTTAATAATACTATCCCCTTTCAGTTTAAACAGTTGAGTGAGATGCTGTTTAATACATGTGGCTCATTATAGGTGCTTAACAACTCATTTCTTCAAATGAGTACTAGTGAGATCATCATAGAGGACCAATTCAGGATGAAGAGGTAATTTGAATATTGGAAGCCTGGAAGACTTCCTGGAGGTAGCACAGTGCTGGGCTTTGCAGTTTGAATGAGCCCATCCTTGCATGACTTTTTTCCCTTCCTTCCCATCCACCCAGAATTGCCAACACTGCTCCGCACCCCTGGAATTCCTTTATTCTTTTATTTGATCACTTAAATCCTCACCAGCCCCAAAGCTCAGCAAAATCCTGCCCTTTCATCTGATGCTGGCCTCATTTGGGATTCAGACTGAGAATCACCCATGGTTCACACTCACTTATTTGGTTTTTGCAAAGAATCACAGTATGTATTGCAAAGGACTTAAGGGAAATATCTTCAAACCTTGGCTTTTATAGATGGGGAAACTGAGGCCCAGAGAGAAAAAGAGCTTGCCCAGGTCACAAAACACCTTGCCAATAGTGAAAAAGAAGATCCTGGGTCCATTCTGTTTTCTAGAGTTGTTTCCGTTTGATTTGCTTATGCTCTGGAGTTCCTAGCTGTCTTTCTCTTTTTTCCCATTCAGTGGGTGCTGACAGTCTGCAGAGCTGTGCTGAGGAACCTGCAGGGCCCTAAAGCCCTTGCTGCTGGCATGAGCTCAACACTGGCTTGGAATTTTGTGTGTGTTTTCTTCCCAGATCCACATGAACTCCCTCTAAGGATAGGAACCACGTAATAAGACCTACCTCAAATTGCTCCCACTTTTACTTACACAGATGAGCAAATATAATGTAAATTCAGAGTAGCCAGGTTATGGAACAATAGGAGAGGAAGCTGGTACAGCGGCAACCTCCAAGGACAAGTGTTATGTTCTGTGATGTGGCAGCTGGGGTAGGTTTGGCTACAGAGAAGCATTTTGTTGTTGTTGTTGTTTGTTTGTTTATTTGTTTGTTTCCCCTGTTTGTTGCTAGAACAAGAAGTAGGTGGAAAGAAAATGCCTGAGTTTCAGGCTGAGCACACACAGGGGCTGCTTCCTTTGTGTGAGGCCCCCACGAGCCAGGTGGTATCTGGGTAGCTGCATTCCCTGTCCTGGGAGCCTACTTGTCAGGACTTGCAGGTGGTGGTGGCCTTCAGGCACTCCTGTCGGCTAGGACAGTTTCCTCTGCTCCCGTGAGTTCAGCTTTGGCTTTCTCACTCTCACTGCAATATGGATTGCAGGGGAGCCTTCTCAACCAGGTTTTGCCCTAATATACTATATCATACATATGCAATCTTCTTCAAAAAATGATTTCCTCCAGTTTTCTATTTTGAAAAACATTTCTAAAAAGTTTAACTTAAAAATTTTAACTTAAAAAAAATAGAAATAAATTGAAAATTAACAATATATAGACTATCTAGATATTAATGTTTTTTGTTCAGTCTCTGTGTCTTTTTCTGAAAAAAAAAAAAAAAAAGAAGTTGCAGGCATCATGGCAAAACCCCTAGGAATGAGCATGTTTAAACAATAAATAAATGGATTTAGTAATATTAATAATATGTCAGCATATTACTAATTGAATATGTTAATAAATCAATATTCATGCCATTAAAACTCCTAAGAAAATTAACAACAGTTTTATATTCTGATAATCAGTATGCGTTTATTCAAATATTCTCCAAGTTCTTTAAGACTATTTCATTGCTACTTTTCCTTTCCTGGGTCCAATCAAAGGCCACAAATTGTACTTTTAAAAATTTTTCTAGTCTCTTCTGTCCTGTGTCCATCCCTCCAGTGTCATCTCCCTCCATGTCTGCACAGCGCTCCATCCTGCCCCCTCCTCAAGGTTTCTCAACTTTTCTTATTCCTTCTCCTATATCATGTTCTATCTCACCCCCCGGCAATTCCTATTGCCTGAAATACTCCTCTTCCTTCCGTGCCCCTGGCAAACTGCTTTACCAGATATTGTACTAAATCTTAACTTCCTCCAGGAGGCTTTTGACAAAACCCCTAGATTAGGTCAGATGCTGCAGTTACAACCAGTTGCTCCCATTACCTACTATACTTCTCCCCAAAGGTCTGATCATATTGCAATTTATTTTTATACTTATTTGCTTCTTATACTTTCTCTGTAGATAGACTGTAAACCCTTTGAGGCAGGAACTGTGTCTATTTTCTTCTCTGCCATTCCAACACCAGCACATACTACATAGTTCCTCCTGACTAGTCATCTTATAATATTAGTTGGATGCATAAATCTTTACTCAGATTAACTTTTGAAAATGAACAGAGGTGTCAGTAATTTTTCTCCCCAAACCCAGATTTGTATGCCCCACTGCCCATTGAACATCTGCTTAGAGAACTGGTAGACTTCTCAAATATATCATGTCTAGACCTGTTCTTGTGACTCTCCCTCCTATCTCTGGCCAGATCTATCCTACCCACAGTCTTCCCCATCTCAGGTAAAGGAAGTTCCTCATTGCAGGTTGCTCAAGGCAAAAACCTTTTACCTTGATCCCCTGTGTTCTCTCAGACACACATCTGATCCATGAGGATATTCCAATTTCACTACCTTGAAAATACAAATCCAGAGTCTGAGCAACTCCTATTCCCTCTCCTGTTAGTCCCTTGTTAATCCACCTCCTTCTCTCTCCTGGGCTATGGCCACAACCTCACTGCTTCTAACCTCCTTCCACTATATTCCATTCTCAACACAGAGTGATCTTTGCAAAACAAGCCTGATTGTGTCACTTGTTTAACTCAATGCCCTGAAATGACTCCTCCTTTATTTCAGAGTAAAAACCAACCTCTTTTCAGTGGTCAACAATGGTCAGACCTCTGCAGGTGACTGCTGAGGTGTTGCCTTCTCAATGAGAGCAGCCCTAATGGATGGAGCTGAAAGTTGTGTCCCCCTCTGCTAACGTGAACAATGAACCTTCCCCTATTCCACCTTTCCTGTTGATCATAGTAATTACCCATTTAAAACACATATTGTTTGTTTTCGAAAAGAAATTTCACAAGGAAAGATCTATAAATGTGTTCATTAATGTAGCGCAAGTGCTTAGTGTCTAATGCTTAGTACACACTTGCTGAATGCACGCATACATGAATGAATTAATGAAAGACTGAATGAAAAATTGAATGAATGAATGGTGTGGTACAGCGGAGAGAGCAAGGACTCCAAAATTCACATATGTCTGGAATCTACTCTTGGTCGCTCTGCTTTCTGTCTTCATGACCTTGACCTTGTATAAGTTATATCATTTAAGAAGCTTCAATTTCTACTTTTTAAAAATGCAATAAATAAGTGTCTGTACCACATAGGGCAGCCTTAAGGATTAAACTGGGGTACTTGAGATGTGCTTTGTAAACTGGAAGACACTGTATGAATGTTAGCTTTAAAAATGGGTGGGGAAGAACGAAGGAAGAGAAAGATACCATGGTGAAGAGTGATCAGCAGGGATTATATGGGCAAACTCCTGCAATCCCAGTGCAAGCCCTGGTGGGAGATGACACTGGAGGGATGGACACAGGATAGAAGAGACTGGAAAGATTTTTTAAAAGTACAATTTGTGGCCTTCGACTGGACCCAGGAAAGGAAAAGTAGCAATGAAATAGTCTCAAAAAACATAGAGAATATTTGAATAAACATATACTGATTATCAGAATATAAAACTGTTGTTAATTTTCTTAGGAATTTTAATGGCATGAATATTGTTTTATTATCATGTTCAATTAGTAATATGCTGATATATTATTAATATTACTAAATCCATTTATTTATCATTTAAACATGCTCTCATTCCTGGGATTTTGGTCTGGGGCCTCTTCTCTACCTGTCCCTGTGTTTTGCTTATCCATTCTGTTGTCACTTGTTCTCGTGGTCTTATAGAATCTGTCCTGATGATTCACATTTATATCCCCAGCTTAGATACTCCTCTGAACTTCCGATTCATCAACCCAGCAATTTAATAATTTCCTTAGATGTGTCATGTTAAATTCTGGATTCTTGGTTTCTTCCTTCAAATGTGTTCCTCTATCATATTTCCATTTCGATTTAATGACATCACCATTGATACAGTTATTTGAACCCCAAGTCCGGAAGCATCTCTGGTTCTTCTCTTCCTTTCACACCCACCCACATCAGCAAGTCCTGTGACTTCTATTTAGAAAAGACATTTCTAGCGTATCCACTCATGAGCCTCATCTAGATCACCACCAGCTTTTGTCTGCCCATGGTGGGGTCTGTCTAGTAGCATCCCTCCTTCCAGTTTCATGTCTGCCTCCTTTAGCACAACAGCCAGAGTGATGCTTCTGCAATCTGACTCAGATCATGTGACCTTTCTCAGACCTCTCCAGTGGCTTTTCATCTCACTTAGTACAAAATCCAAAGTCCCCACCATGGTCTGTCAGGCCATGCTCCAGGTAGCTTCTGCTTCCTCTCCTTACCTCTTTGAACTGCCCTTCTTTTCTTTCTTCACTCACAGCATTGGGCATGTTGCATTCGATCGTCCTTTGTCTGGTACAGAATAGTTACCTCCAAGTGTCCCTCTTCTCACTGCACCTGCCTAAAATGAGCCCTCTCTACCCCTAACACTTGTTATTCCCTTAGCTTTCTTTATATTTTGCACTTTTTATTTTTGCAATATCTGGTATTTTGCTGCATATGCATTGATGTTTATTGTCTGGCTCCCCTACTGGAACACAAGTTCCCCAAGGGTGGCAGTTTGCTTGTCCCTCCTACTGACTACTCATCTCCTGCATTTATAGGACCCTGGAATACAATAGGTGCTCAAAATCATTGGTTGAATGAATGAATGCATTGGTGGGAAGTCATGGAGTTGCTGAGCATGAAATAGACATAGTCGTTATTTCTTCAATTTTGAGAATTTACTATAGGCCAGGTTCTGAGATAGGTGCTAAGAATATCTTGAGCCTGCTACCTGCCCCTCCCAATCTCACAGAATGCATCCTGTAGCTGGGACAGAAAGAAAGTAAAGGGGCCTTCTTCATACAGGATGTATAAGGTGATAAAATCTTTGAGAATGTTCAAGGTTGGTAAGTAATAATAATGTAGCAGAAGAGTTTTCTAGTCAGGGAAGCTGCATGTAGTTAGGAAAACCTGGAGGTTAGAGTAGATTTGTGCACTTGATGGAGCTTTAGAACAAAACCAAACCAAATGCCATGTAACTGCAAAGGGAAGAGAAGATTAGGAGTCAAAAACAAGCCAGAGATGCAAGTAGGCAGGGAAGGGCCCAGAAGATGCCTTCCTTGGTGTTCAGAAGCCTGGGCTACATTTGAAGTAATGGCTAATCTCTGAAAGTTGATACAAATGCAAGGAAAAAGTGAATGTGGGTGACATCATTTATAATGGGTCTACAGAGCAGTAGTTCAGTTTGAGCACAACGAGGACCAGGTAGTGCAGGATGGAGCTGGAATCTTGCAGTTTATCCCTGGACATGAACAATGTTGACGGTAATCAAGCGAGTTTCCTATTTCTTTGTGAGACAGTGGGACTCATATCTACTGGTGGAGGTGGTTGAGCCAGCCCACACTTGGAGGAGGTTATTTTGGCTGCAACATTTAGGAATCATTGTAAGGCTGTCAAGGTGGAAGCAGGAGGACCAGGGGGCAGCCTTTGTGCTTCTGCATGTCTTGGCTAAGAACCTTACTTTATTTAATCCCATAAGACACCTCTTCTCCAGATCTGTGGACTTATTAGACTTGCCACTGACTGGAAAGAGGAAAAATGAAAGCACGAAGGTGTTAAGGATTAATTCCAAAATTCCCCACTTCTGAGAATTTAATTGCCACCTCTGCCTACGCATGGAACAGGGTGCTGTAATAAATAGAAACAGGAAGCCACTAAAGACTTGGGCCATTTGGAAGCAGAGTCCTAAGGTAGCTTGCCAGACTCCAGGGGCTCAGTGTTGGCAGATAAGCACTCTGATTGTGGGGAGTGCCTGAGAACATGAGTTTCTTCATGCTGGAAAAGAGAGAGGAGGCATTCATAAACCTTTTAGCATTGCCTTCATTATTCGAGGATTATTTATGTATTTATTTTACACATTGCAGGCAATGTACTAAGACCTGAGAAAAAAGGGGTGCAGTTCTGCCCCCTAGAAGTAGCTGTGTTGTGGGAAGGAGTGACATGGTAAATCAGCACCAGCTGTGTTCAGCAGTCTAGGGGGACCTGAGTTGGCCCCTGGAGCTGGGGAAAGTACCCTCTAGGAGTGACCTCCAGGACCAGGCGCAGAAAGTTGAGAAGCAGAATCCAAGGTGGCAGTGGGGGAGATGTTTGTCCAAAGCAGAGGAAGCCTCAGCCGTGCTTCAGTCCTGGTTCTTCTGTAGAAGGATCACCTGGGAGCTTGTTAGACTGGCAGAGGCAGAGATGCTGAGTTATTAAAGTTTTGAGTGAGCGCTTGTCTCTGTATTTTAACATGGATTCTCACCAAATTCTGATGTCTGTGCCTGACGGACCTCACTTCAAACCCCACAAACAGAATCAAAGTCTGATTCTTCTCAAATTGTGATCCTTCACCCAAAGCGTAGGATGGTCAGAGGAGAAACCAGGTTTTATAAGTGGCCCATCCACCAAGAATTTTCTACTTATATCTCATTTTCCAATTTTGCAAAATATTTATTGGAATATTATCTTTTGTATTTTTTTCCCAGCAAAGTGCTCTTTATTTGTGTATACTATCTACACCTATAACCCTAGCATCACAAATAGAATTATGGTTGATACCCCTTACCCAAGTATTTGAAGAATAAATGAATGGTTCAAATGTTCCAGGTCTAAATGAAAGTTTGAAGACCAGTGAAGCTGTCCATTTTACAGATGGGAACAGTGAAACCCAAAGAGAAGTTGTTACTTGTCTATGGCAGTCCAGATTATTTAGATTAGAGTAGGTGACAGATTTACAGTGCCTTTGCCCACAGTCCAGTGCTGGTTTCCCTAGATCCAATTTCAGCTTTTAGGGAGGCCAAAATATTGGCAGCACCTTGCAGAAAATACAAGAAGTAAACAGGAAATATGAAGTAGCTGAAGAGCAATCCATATGAATTCATGAACTTGAGGCTCATAATGATAATTAGCTTGCTGCAAAGAATCCTGGGTTGAAAAGAATCCTATAATCAGATCTAGTGTGTGTATAGCATATTAGAGAGAGTTAAGCCTGGGTTGGGACCTTCGAGTCTGAGATTCTTCTGTAAAATGAGGATCATCATAAATAGCTCTCAATGTACTTGTACTCATGTGAGTGTTGGTGGTATCAATTATGATGGGTCCAAAGAGCAGACCCATATCAGGTATTGGAAAAGCAAGCATGTTCAGTATTGGAAAATAAAGATCTGCATAGAAGAGAGAGAGAGAAAGGAGGGAGCATAGCACTTTCTTCTGGAAAATTCAGTGTGAGCTTGCAGAAGCACGGTTGTTAGGAATTTGCTTTTGTGAAATGTGGCCATCAGGATATCTTTATGCCCAAGAAGAATAACATTTAGTAGTCATGTATGGAGACATGAAGGATGATGAACTAGTTGAAAGACCATTTGGTGGAGGAAAGCCATTTTTGTGTACTCTAGAAGAAAGAATGGAGTTGCAACTCAGACTCTGGGGTAGTTTTATCATATAACTGGAAACTGGCATCTGTCCGTGTGTTTTGGAGTAATGTTCTACTAACTCAGAGCTGAACACGAGCTTAGCAGGTAATCCTCACTGTAGCTGCTATCCATCATGCTGGTGCTATGTGAGGCTAATGCTCCTGTCAGCGGCCATAACAATTAGTAGTTCCTGATTGAAACATTTCCAATTCTCTTGGGCATTCAGAAGACAGTTCCTAATGTTCCATGTGTATTTTCCTTTTCTGAAACTCACATCATCTCCTAGTCAGTAAGGACAGCAAGAGGAACACTTTCCAATCACCTTTTAGATTCTGAATTCCTCCCCAAAGCATATCTGTCAATCAGTTATGCAAATTCCGCTTCACTATCTTTAAAGACAGGGACCTCCCTGTGTCCCAGGGCAGCCTGTTCTTTTCTGCTCATTCTGACAGAAAGAGCTTGCTTTCTTGAGCAGGGCTTTACCTCGCTGTCAGTTATTTCTGGTCATTCTGCTTCTAGCACTTGAAGTCATCTTTTCATGACAGTTCAACTCCTCAGATCCCCCCCCCCCCAGAGCTAGGAAGCCTGTGGTATCTTCCATCTGCTTGTGCTCTTCGGACAGTCAAAAGGGAATGCCTTAGATGTCTACCCATGGTGTTCTAATCCTGTGTATATGAAATCAATTGCCTTATTTATTCATCATATCATAAATTCCACATGAAACTTTTTTTTTCTTGAACTCTGATGTGATCTGGACACTTTTTAATCCATTTATTCTGATGTGTATTTAAATAATGACTTTGTTATTTGGTTTAAAGTTGTCCCAAGAAGACTCTGTGGGACAATATCCTTGTTTTCTAATTTGCTTTAGCCCAGAAGTTTTCAAACTTCTTTTTTTTTTATGGTCAAGGGTCTCATTTTGCCAAAAAAACAAAATGAAATAAAGACAAATCACACAGAACCTGCTGACCTCTCATACTCACTCCATACCCCCATTCAATCCAAAAGTCCTAAATCTTGCATCCTTTATTGTTTCCTTAAAATCAGCATTCGACTGGACAGGTTAATGTGTTAAATCAGGATGAGCAGAATTTTTCCTATAAAGTGTCAGAATAAATATTTTCGATTTCATGAGCCTCATGGATCTATATCCCACTCTCCATTGTAGCCATAGACCACACCCACCCAGACAAAGGAGAGTGACTGTTTTCTAACAAATAATTATTTACAAAACAAGCATTAGAACCCATTTGGTCTGTGGGCCACCATTAGACAACTTAGCAATTAAATGATTTTTAAATACTTTGGTGCACTAAGGTTAAATAAAGGCCGTTTTCCCTAGTTTCTTATATAGGGACAGAACTTTAGCCAGTGTGTGGAAAATGAATTGAATAAAAATACATTTCTTAACTAATTTAAAGCAGAAACAGGGCAGGTTTCTACAAAAATGAAAGAGGGGTCTAGCTGAGAATGTGGATGGGGTGGGGATCTGAGATGGCAGTGTGCTTTCTAATTCTAAAAGATTTTACTGAGAAGGAGATTTGGTAATTAAGTGAGCATTACTTGCTGAGGGAAAAGGTGTTCACTTTTCTCCTTAAGGGACGTAGGATAGCAGAGGGACATGAATGGAGACTCGGATGTACAAGACCTGGATTTTAAGATCAGCTCTGCTGCTTATAGCTGTGTGTCTTTAGGAAAATTCTCTCCTTTCAGAGTCTTCCTGTTTCTCTCTGATTGAATACAGAGATGAAGACGTTTTCTGTGGTCCCTTGGAGCTCTCAAATTTTGTGATCTGAAAGAGAAAATTCATATAATTGCAATGTTTAATGGGATTTATGATAATTGGAAAATAATTGCTGCTCCAAACTTTTATTAATCTATATTTAGTTATGAGTCATGCTTTCACAATAGATGCTTTGGAAATAAGCAGAGAGACAAATTGAGTAAACAGAATTTTAAATATTTTATTTATATGCAGTTCATGTAATCCCTGGAGCCCATAGGCATATTAAGATCATTTAAAATATCCATTAAAAGTTATGTGCTATACAACAAACTCCCCTTTAAGAATGCCTAGCCAAAGGATAAATAGCTAACATTTATTGAGTAGCTACTACTGCCAGATTAATTGAATTCATTATGGTTAATCCTTCCAGCAACCCTGCGAGGAAGGTACTAAGATTTCTATTGCATTGATGAAGAAGCTCAGAGACACCGAGGAATCTGCAAACACTCACTCAGCTAATGAGTGGCTTTCTGGCTGGGATTCACAGCCAAGCCTGTCCAGCTGGAAAGTTTGTGTTCATTCTCCTGGTGCCACAGTGTCTTCAGGAAAGAACTTATTTTTATCCTTTTTCAGATGCTCTGTGGAATGAGCATTGGCTTGTTTTCTTGTTTTGGTTTTTGTTTTTGTTTTTGTCCTCTCTTTCTTTGCTGAGCATATCAGGGACTCCAAGGCAGTTTGGAAGGCTCTTTGCATGATACCAGAATGAGCAAATGGGGGAGACTAGAAAGAAGCAGGGAAAAGACTAGAGAGAGAACCACAGAACCTGAATTTCAATCTCAGCTCTGGCATGGATCTTCCAAAGTGGACCTCACAGCCCTGGGCCCTGATTTCCTGTGCTTGTGATGGAGTGGCATTTCTTCCCATCTTTCAGGTTGAAGGGAGGAGAGATTTGTCAAAGATTAACTGTGCTATAGACCCCCCCCCCCAATTGTAATAATGGAACGGAACAGTGGGTCAGAGTAGAAAGCAATGCAACTGAGGTCAGAAATCTGGATTCTGTCCCCTCTAGCCACCAAAGATGTTGGTGACCTTGAGAAAGCCCATCCCTCCCACGAAGCCTTTGTTTCTTCATTTGTGAAATGACAGTGACAGTCTTGGGTGATCTCTTCTGAGGTCAGCTGAGGTTTTGGATTCTGTATGGCAAAGCAGGAAGCAAGCAGGAGGCCCAGAGTGAAATAAAATGGGAGCATTCCAACCTGCCTTCCACGGTTGAGTCCCATAACCTCCCTTGGTAACAGTGCACCAGGAAGAATCCCAGTTGGTTTTTGGAAACGGTCCATTCATAGGAAAGTAGTGGCATCCTGAGTGTGTTTGCTTTTTCTGTTTTCTTCCCAAGTTTCTACTCCATGAGAAGCACATAGTCCCATTCCAACACTCTTTCCTTGGAAGGGATGCCCACATTTCTCTGAACTTTATTCCTCCACTACCAACCTTCAGAACTTCTATGGGCTTGCTATTAAAAATAAAAATACCATGACTTAAGTGAATATACTTAGAAATATAGATTTACGTGTGCAGATTATTTTATTCTCCAACATCAATGTCTTATAATTAAAAATAATACTATTCATAATCATTTTCACAAATAGTTCTTTTTTTTAACAATTTCTTTTTTTACTCCCTTCACCCTTTTGGGCTGAAATGATCCGATAGATCCATTTGGATGCTGCCGCTCCCACCTGCCTTCTCACTTATGTTCTGGGACTGGGAGGTGGGCAGGGGATTTGGCACCAGCACCCTCTCTCGTTAAAATGCATCATTTCTACTTCACATGCGCCCTTGGGTTCACCTTTCCCTGAGCTGACGGGGAATCCTATGGGGAGACCAGGAACAGCAGGCAGGAGAAATGCCCAGGCTCCTTCTCTCAGCTCAATGATTTCATCTCCTTACTCTCCTCTGTGATCCCCTTGTTCATCTCTGGGAATAATTTGCTGCTAACAATAATGGAAGCAGCCCCAGAATACTTCTCCATCACCCTGATAACACAGAGGCTTCTTCTTATTCCATTTCCAAATGATTAGTTAATGCAACCAAAGGGATGAAGCCACCCAGGAATAAACAAATGCAAACATCCCATAACTGCAATCAATCATGCTCTCAACAAACATTTATTGAGACTATAGTGTCCATAAAATATTCTAAAATGAATCTTTGCATGAAGTCGGTCTACCAGAAAAGTGCCTATCTTGCTTAGAACACGTTTGACCCTCGTGGAATTGCTTTACTGAAGGGTGCTTTCACATTTGCATTTGTCTACCTTGAGCCAGTCAAACTGGTTGGAGGCATGTTGAGACCATCACTCACCAGCATCGACTCCTTCTTTGTCTGTAAGAAACCACTGGAGAGAGGTTTCTTATTATAGTATTCTGGAAACCTTTATTTCTGCTACTCTGTTATCTTCTGAACTGCATAGGACTTTGAGCTGTGATTTCTCTTTGTCCTCTGAATGCAGGGCAACCCAGAGACATTTGTAGTTCATGTCCATCGAGTGTCCAGGATTTGATAGAATTCATTTTTCACGTAATTTTAGCCCCAAACTTCCTTTTTGTATTCATCTCTTTATTTTTGGTGTTTTCCCTGTATTTTAAAGCTTCAATCACCTAGGAAACAATGGAAGAAACTTACAGTAATCCAGAGCTTCTTGGGGACCCAGAAGTGCTGGAAGTGTCTTCTGAGGAGAAGCTATAAACAACATTGCAAACAATAGAAACATCATAGTTGTGTCTGTCTTATGCAAATAGTAAAATAATGGTCACACCAAGATCAGCTAGCTGCTTTTCACACTCTGGTGCAATTTTCAAAGAAGTCTTCCAACCATTATTTCATTAAACTCTTAGAACAGGACAATTTTGGACATGCATGGTTTAATCCTCATCATATATGGGATGAAATAGACCTGGAGAAAATTTATAAACTGTGAGTCTATTTCTTAAATTCAGTCTCACTGTTTTTAGTATGTTTCACAAGAATCATATCCTCTCCTTTCCCCCTGCACCCTCCACCCACTGTCACCCGACTTCCCAATGGAGCTACTCGTATAATCATAACAGCAGTGATAATATTGAAAATAGTTTTGCGCTAATATTTTATTGAAGTCTAGTAATGTTCTAGGCACTATGCTTCCTGATTTAATACAATGCTAAACCCATCCCTGTAAGGCAGGTGCCGTTTACATTTGATGGAGTTTAAGCAATGGGTGGCAGAATGTGGTTGTAACCCATGAATTCTACCTCCAGACCTAGGCTGGCAGAGGCAGGGCTGAAGGTAGGCTAATTCTATCAGCTTATTTTGCAGGTGGAGGCTCCCATGTCCGGGAGAGGTAGCACCTTCCTAAGGGTACAGAGACAGTTCTCCTGTCTCCTTGTCGGTTCTCTCTGGTCAATGCAACTTGTACTCAGTGTGTCTTTGAGTGTGTGTGTGCGTGGGTGTGTGTTTAGGATCTCAGAGCACTGATGAAGAGGACGAACCAGGATTCCTGAAAGGCAATGAATGCTTAGCTCTGAAAAGAACATCTTGGCCTTGCAATTTTTTCTCCAGCCTCATCTTAAATCCTGCAACCTTAGCTCCACTCTTCTTGGATTCCCTTCTCCTGTCATCTCCCGCTCTCCAGCTTCAGCTCCCCCAGTGGAGAGGGCCTTGCTGCAGACACCCCATGCCTTCCATCCAGGATCCTTTTTTAATCTCAGTCTAATTGGTTCACCCACCCTGCTGGGATGCTTAATTGGGCATAAGCATATTCTGCACATCTTCTGCCATCATGAGTTCTGCCTTCTCCTCCAAGGGGAATTTGCTTGCTCTGTGAGCTCAGAAGGAAAGATATATTTTATGTTATGCTCAGTTCACTGAGAACTTACATGAAATTGTTCCTGGGCCAGAAGAGCAGTTAGACAATATGGCAAGCAAAGCTTGCTTTCCTTTTCTTTCTGTATTTTTTTTTAAGGTCACATGTTGCATAGAAAGGGTTCTGTGATTGGAGTCATGAGCTCCAGCCCTGCCAATCTTTTGCTGTCTGGTCTTGTGCAAATTACTTAATATCTTTGACATTTATTTTTCCCATCTGTGAACTGGGTGAGTTAGATTTGATGACTTCTGTGAGTAAAGTACTGGTAAAACTTTTAGAATAGAGGTTGCACTACCTGGGAGCCAAATCTGGTCTGCCAGTCGCTTTTGTAAATAAAGTTTTATTAGAACAAGTAAGTTTACACAAACTTACCTTTGCCTTTACACAAACTTAACTTAGCATGCCTTTGGCTGCTTCATACCGTAAGGACAGAATGGAGCATTTGGCTGAAAAGCATGAAGTATTTACTATCTGGACCTTTACAGAATAAATTTGCCTATCTTTTTTTTTTTTTTTCAAACATATCAGTTTGTTTCAGCTCAGAACCTTCTTTTGACTTTTAATGTTCCTTAAAATTTAAAAATTCCCAAAAGAGCTATGTCAACCCCACTCCATATTTCAATGTTAGTATCTTTTCTCTCATCTTCCCTTTCATTCATCTCTCCTGCTCTACTCACCTAAATCTGCCTCCTCATGGTTCCTCACATCTGGCAATCACATCCCTACCTGAGGACATTTGCATTTGTTGTTCTTTCTTTCTAGAACATTCTTCCTCCACCAGATGGCCCCATGGTTCCTCCCTTTTTTCCTTTAAGTATCTCCTCAGATATCATCAAATCAGAAAGTACTTTTTTTTCTGACCACATATAAAACTAGATCTTAAATCACCCGGGGCATCCCATTTTCTCCCCTTCTTTTACTTGTGTGATTAACATTTATCTCCCCCTTACATGTTACACATTGGTTTCATCTATCCACTCTTGCCAGAATGTAAGCTCCTCCAGAGCAAGACTTTCATCAATTTTGTTTATATCCTAAGGGTCAGAAAAATAGTAGGTACTAAAATTATGAATATGTAAGTCAATCTTTTCAGCCTACATGGTTAAATCTTCCTCAGAATAGATCTAGGTGCTTTGGAGTTCTTCTGCTAAAGTGCATTTTGGTGGAGTATAAAGCTGTGGTTATTACAGTCTTTTCTCAACATCCCTATAATGGACACAGAACAGCATGAACCCATCCTTAGAACGTTTTGGTCTGGACTGTTGGCCAATGAGAACAGGAATTACACACTGAGATTTAAGAACAGAGTCTGACACATAGTCCTTTAGCTTGTAGTCCCTGAAAATTTGACATTCCTGTTAGCATCTTTATTACACACATGTGTCCTAACAATAACCTTGTATATCACCTGAACATGGGTCCTTCCCAACACAGCTGTGGGTGACTGCAACCTGGCAAGAGACCCAGGGACATGGCACTGGGATCCCCAACCCACCCAAACTGTCCCTATCTTTGTCTGGCCAAATCCTTTGTTTCCTTCAAAATTCAATTCACACAGGAGAATTCTAAGACACCATACTTCCCACCCACCCGTTTTTCCAGACCTTGTCAAGACCCTTCCTCCTTAATCCCTCTATGACTAGAATTACCATTACAGCCACAGAGCATAGTATAGAGACCTCCCTGAACAGCAACTTGCCTTCCCCTTGGCGTGAGGAACTCTATCCAGGGTGCTGAGCTGGCAGTCCCTGGCCTGGAGCTGAAGCTTCACCATAGCAGCCCCAGTTGAACTCTCCCAGGGCCCTGTCTCATGCTCAGGGGGCCACATGCTTCTCTTGCTCTGGCTTCCCATCCATTCCAGGTACCTTTTTCAGAAACTACACAGATGGCAAGCCCTGGGACTGTAGCTGGTGAACTTCACAAAACTGTGAAGGTTGTTTTTTAAAAAAAAAAGGAACTGAGTCATGGCCTTGTAATTTAGGAGGTGGCATTATTATCCTGTGTATCCATGATGATTTTATACCTTCTAAATATTTACATTAAATCTGATTTAAGAGACAGAATATTTAGAATACCAGTTTCTACACCCAGCTCTATCAGTAACTAGCTGGGTGATCTTTAGCAAGTTACTTGAATTCTCTGTGTGTATTAATATTAAATAAATATTAAGTCTGAGGAATATAGTCATCTTCATATGAAAAAAGCAACCCAAAAGTTTAATTTATAAAAAATTTATAATATTCATAACTATATATGTATATATTTTCTGCATGCTGATATACATATGTATCATATACACACACACATATATATATGCATATGTATAAAATGTAATCACATGGTATGTAATTTTATAAATTTTAGAAATAAGTTGTTGAGGAAAGATTCTTTTGGTGATTCTGATTGCCTCATATTGGCCATCGATGACTGAATAACAATTTCCGCCATTACTTGGTGACTAAGAACAACATTATCTTGCAGTTTCTGTGGATCAGGAACCCGAGTGCCTTGTCCCTGGGTCTCTTGTCAAGGCTGCAGTCACCACCGCTTGGTGTTTCCAGTTCACACTGAGCCGTCATGAGGACTCAGCTCCTCATGAGGCCCCAGGTCCTCAGAAGATGCTGACTGGAGGCTTCCTTGGGAGGCTTGCTTCTCAGATCTCTCCAGAGCATCTCAACATGGCATGAATGAGGGAGTCAGAGCCACGTAGAAGTCGGAGTGTTTTGTAACCTAACCATGGAAGCCACATTCCGACATTTTCATACTCTATTTGTTGGAAGCAAGTTGCTGGGTTCTGGGTCATTAGGTCTTATGTCAGAAGCCATCTGCCCCACCTACAGAATTCTCAACTGGTTGTCAAGGGCCGTCTGGACACCTGGTTAGCCCACTTGTTCCATCCTGTCCCTTCCAAACCCCTTTTCCATATTCCTCCTCTTCTTCTGTGCTCTTCTCATTCCAAATTCTGTGTCCCTTCCTCTCATTGTGCCCCTGCCCTTTCTTTCAGGGGGTTAGAATTTGGGTAAATGCTCTGCAGACTTTGAACCTGAAGTTCACACAAGACCTCTCTGAAGCTCTTCCTACAGGCTGGAGTGGTCCATCTCCCCTTTCTCTATCCTGTAGTTCTGAGTCAGTTTATAACAAAATCGAAATGTTTTGTCTTCCTTGATCGACTGTGAGCTTCTCAAAGATGAGGGCCATCTCCATTCATAGGTGTCCCTCAGGGTTTCCCTAACTGCAGTTGACTAAGTACCTAGGATGTGCAGGTACTGCGTCACCTTGTCATTTGAACTACATGAAGAATTATGGGCAAAGATTCCTTATGCAGACAGCCCATAAGCTCTGAGGTTAGGAAATGTATTCTAACATTAAAGCTTCTCTCAGACCCATTTCCTGTGAGTCAGGGGTCAGACTCTACCACTGAATTACTGGGGCATATTCCGGCCCGATTCCCACCCTGTTCTACTTTTCCTTGCCCCATGGCTCTTTCTTCATTTGTCTCTCCCTTGCTGTGGCAGAAAAGAGAGACCTCATTAAACTCTGGTTCTGTCATTTATCTAGGCTGACCTTAAGGCCCTTTTGGCTAGTCTGCATTTCTCAAGGGACAGAGAGTGTGTAACTCAGGCAGGTCTGAGAAGCTGGTCACTCTGGGGATGCTGCATCTTTGCTAGAACGGGGACTATTATTTAAGCAAAAGCAACCCGCACCAAGTCCCATTAAATTCCTGCTTGTCTTCAGTTCGTGGGCTCTGTGTTCACTGTTTGTGCACATTTAATGATTTACATGTACATTCTTGGGAATTTGTGAGGAAATACAGTTATAAAACAGTAGTTTACATTAGATTAGTGCCTTATAGTTTGCAAAGGTATTTTCACACCCTATCTTTCATGTAATTCTTACACCAGTGGTAGGAAGTAGATACTACTAATTCATATTTATAGATGAAGAAATGTAGGGACAGAGGAGGGACATGGTTTGCACAATATTGCAACACATTAATTTGCAAGAGGCAGAAGAAGACTTGGATTCCCAAGTTCAGTGCTTCTTCATCTTGATCTCTACAATTAATGAAGGAAAAACAAAAATTTCTCCACAAGAGCACAGCTTAGTTTCTTCCAAATTGTAGGTGCTCAGTGAAGTCATGTTAAAGTTTAGAATTCAAGTGAGCTCTGGGCTCAGTGTTTGAATTTTGAACTGTCTGACAACAGATCTCAGGCTGCGTTGTGCCTTAGATTCTCCCCACAGTTAGGTGACCCACCTGCCTCCCCTGCTACCTTCCTTCCTTCCTTCTTCCTTCCATTTGCTAATTCATTCCTCCACCAAGCCTTGTTATGCATTCGGCCATGACACAGGCACTGTGCTCTTTACAGGGTGCTCAGGGACGACCTGGAAGATTCCATCTCTGTAACATCATTCACAGTCTAGCAAGAGAGACGGACAAGCAACTACCAACAGTGGAAAGCTAGTTCTTGTGAGATGAACTAGAAATAGATAATAGTCCCCTGTCACAGGGCTAGTGTGATAATTAGATATGAAATAGACCTGCTATTCTGGTCAGCTATCAAGTACCATGAAAATCATCATTATAATCGTTAGTATCAGATGATGCTAATGGTAATGATGATTTCTTTTTTTCCCCTCAGTCTTTCCAACTAGTAAAGGTGACTCCTGAGTTTTGTTTCCGGAATGCTCTGAGAGCAACTTAAAGGCATGGCTATCTATCTGGTTCAGTATCCCAGTAATGAGTAGTACTCAATAAATATTTTTTGATTAAAAAGATTAAAAATTCTAGATTAAAGAGTCATTTGGCAAATATTAAAATTATAGACACTCTTACCTAAAGAGAGTTCCAGAAGGTTTGGTTGGGTGGGCTTTGGCTCTGGATAGAAATGGTATATTGAGTGTTGCTCTCTCACCTTCCCAGGGAGTTTGCCCGTTGGAAGGTGAGGAACACAGCCATTGAGAGGAGAGATCTGGTCCGTCACCCAGTGCCCCTCATGCCAGAGTTTCAAAGGAGCATCCGTCTGCTTGGCAGGAGACCCACCACTCAGCAGTTCATCGACACCATCATCAAAAAGTACGGCACCCACCTCCTCATCTCTGCTACATTGGGAGGTAGGTCAGCAGCCACTGGACCATGGTCCTGCCATGCCTTTGGGTCTGGGCTGGAGTGAGAGTGGAGTGTCCTGAGAGCAAGGCCTTCTTAGCTCTGTGATGCTGTGCATGTATGGCCAGATAAATCAAGCTGTTTCGGTTGTCATGGTTGTATCTGAACAGATGATGCAGTTCTACAGGAGAGTCTAGTTTGAGAATTTACTAACTTTTGTGAAAATATAGTTTAACCTTGGAATTGACTCAGTTTGTTAGGAATGCTTTTTCTGATAATTATATTACATCCTCCAAAATGGGGTCTGATCTGGGGAAGAAATTAAATTTCAGATGTTGTTTAGGGAATTGCTTTTGTTTATGTAAGTCTACATTAGGGACTGATAACTTGAAGTGATCATTTTTTAAGTGGGCTCTCATTTGTGTCTCATATGGGCTCAGAATGAGTTAATAGAAAAGTAGGCTAATTGCTTTACCCAGTTCGGTCTTTCTCATCCCTCCAATCCATCTTTGAGGGAGTGAGGAAACAGAGCTGAATAAGAGGAAGCAAAGACCATGGGAAATGGTACAGATGAGGCCATTTAGATACTTACTGGTCTTACTGTGTGCATCAGTTGATAGTATGAGTTACAATCCCTTAGGAATCCATTGTCTCCACTGAATGAGTCCACTGAACTTTCAGAAAACCCCCTTGGTGGTACAACACCATGCTGCCTACTCACAGAGATTATAAGATTCATTTAGTCATAGCCCATGCCTGGTAAAGAGATTGATGTATTAACAGAGGGTGGACGTGATTGTAACATGGATCTTCCCTTTAAAGGTGGGTTGAGTGCTATGGATTGTAGTGATCAGTCCAAACTTCATGGCAGAAAGTAATGGTTTATTTGAACAGGAGCTTGTTAGATAAAGGAGGGTGGTAGCACTTTCTAGGCTGAGCATATAGCACACGTTTTGAGGAAGGCAAGATCAGTCATTTGACAATGTGGGTAGATATATTGCTTGGGAAAATTCGTTCATTCTTACGTAATGAGTATTTGCTGCACAACTGACATTGTATATTGTCAGTATTTCTCAAAACTTCAATTTAGTCATAATATTTCTGTTTTATATATAAGGGAACTTAGACCCAGAAGAGGTGTAGCAAATAAGTGGGAAAGCTAAGTTTTTAACTTAGGGTTTTCCAGCCTCAAAGCTTACAGTATTTTTATCCATCTAATACCAATTATCTCTTTTACCAACTCACTTACCCTGCAACCTACCCACCCACTCCAACAACCACCCAATCAGCATGTATTTGTTGTCTCTTTTTAGACATTAAATTAAGTAGGACTTTGACTATGAAATAATTAGTATAAATTCTACCTTAACACAAAGTGACAATGAGTTCATTTCTGCACTGAGTGTGACATCAGTCTGTCCCCTTTCCTTTGAATACCTTCCACCTCCCCTTTCACTTGGAAAAATTCATCATTGCAACCCATTCAATTCCTCCATTAAAAGCTGTGCTCTGGTCTGAGTGCCTGGAAATCCCACACAGCAAAGACTTTTCTTTCTCAGTGAAATATATTTTTAATTTCTCCAAGGCATGGGTGGTAAATTATTCAAAGAGCCTTGTTCCTCTACAGTTTTTACAACACAACATTTTAAAATATGCAAAGCTTTGGATTGAAATCCAGTGTTGGACAGCAGGCCCTAAACGTTCCCTCGGCCCTCACCATGGAGGAATTGAGGGGAAGGAAGTGGAACAGATTTACTTTTGAATGAATGATGTGTACCAGAAATCATGTGAGGTCCTTCTCATACCAACATTTTATTCATTTATGCATGGAAAATTACTTCTTAAGGACCTTCTTAAGAAAGGGAGGGGTGGGGGGGTGTTGTAGTAAATGTCGGGGCCAGGTCTGGATTTTAATCTCCTGGGTCTAGTCCCTCCTCCTGCTTTTAACAACTTGGTGTTGCCTCAGTTCACTGAGGTTCCTCTTTTATAAGTAGTCATAAAAACATTACTTAATGTAAATTGTAAGGATTAAATATAATGATACATTAAGAGTGGTTAGCACACTGGCACCTAACAAGTTATTGTATTGTGGTTATTATCAGCATTCTTACTATGATTGTCTTCATTATCTGATGGACTAAGGAACTTGCAGATCCAGGATTAAAGCCCAGTCTTACCACTCACTAAATGAGTGGGAGGCATTCAGAAATTCACTTTCTTGTCTGAGTATCAGTTTCCCTATCTCCATACAAGGAAGTACAAAAGATATTATTTCATTGTAGTTTTTTCCCTAAGAACACCATATTCATTGAGCATAAAAGCTGTGGTAAACCCTTTGAGGTGTCAAGTCAGGTCCTAAGGGCATCATCAAACAACAGGAGGTGATTCTTAGACTGTCACATACATGACAAGTAAATGTGTTTGTTTGACTCTTTAGGGAAAGGAAAGAAAGAGGAAAGAGGGTGGGAATGAGAAAGTGGAGCTGGTGGTTGGGTCCAATGACTTGGACATTTTCTTGAGATCTCCAGTTTTTTGGTGGCATCTGTTAAATTTATTAACATCCTGGGTATGACTGATCTGATGGAAGATGGAGAAGGGTCAAATTCTGCACCTGGAACAGCACACAGGAAAACAAGGAGAATAGTTTTCCTTAGTTTCTCTGAATATGGAATTTATGGTCAAAGGAAACACCTTGAAGGCTGTGTGAATGCGTGACATACGTGACAGTTTGCATGCATGCATGGAAGTACGTGCCTACTTGCCTAGGAAGATGTTCCAAAATGCCTGTCAATGCTTGGGTGTGAGCTGATCTATATGTGAACTTGCACACACACACATTCCACATACACATATGGAAGAAATGTGTGCATGTATGTATACATTTTTCACGTACATGAAGCATGTTTATTGCATGGATGCCATTTTTTACAGGAAGTCTTGTGGTTTTTGTTCATTTGTATATGTTACTGTGTGTGTGTGTTCATTATTCCCCACACTGTGTTTTGGGACATCTTCTCTTGGATGAGAGGAAGCCTGAGAATAAAATCATGGGGGCTCAGAAGGAAAGGAAAGGGGATATCCCAGAGCACTAAATTCAGACACCCCCTCCCCGTTCCCCATTTGGGCGCAACACCTTCTATTAACACAGAGGTAAACAGATAACTTCCACCTCTTCTCCCATGTTGTGTATCCAAGTCCTACTTTGCTCTCCTTTGTGAGAAGGTGCTTCAGAGTGAGGCAAAGACCCTGGAGGACAGGAAGACTGAGCAAAGGCCTTTGTCGGGTGAAGAGGCAATTTGCAGGAATGCCCAAGTGGGAAAGTAACTCTAAACAGAACATTCTCTTAATAAACAAGAAATTAAGTCTTAATAATGCAGCAAGAAGTCCATTAACCCCTCTTGATCTAAGGATTGCTTCTGCCAGTTCTCAGTCCAGAGGGAACTGGGCTTATTTCACCTTCTGCTTTGCGGGCCCCTAAGAGAGCCTGAGCACTTGGAATATTTATTTCCTCTGCCTTGTGACTGGCTCCCAGCATATTGCTTAACCATTTACTTTTCCAGCCATCTATGCATATACCTATTAATCATCCATCCATCCATCCATTCATCCATCCATCCATCCCTCCATCCATTTAGCCATCAAATGATTGCTGAACATCTGCTCTTCATCAGAACCTAGGAGAAGATTTGGGAATATTAAAAAGATGAAGTGGATAGTCCCTATTTACCCACTTCACCACTGTCTCTGGAACTCAAAGTATAATTGGATGTAAAGTCATTTTTAAGTCAAATCTATTAGGCTCCTATGGGGCTCAAAGAATTGAACATCATGCCTTCATGTATAACACTGAGGGCTTCATGAGAAAATGCAAACTGGAGGGTCTTACTTTGAACTCAAGTCACATCTAAGCACATGGAGCCTAGAGATGAACTTGGATGATGATGGGTCTTCCTGTTGGGAGGTGTCAGTCTAGTTGTTGAGGCAGATTTCTCAGACAATCACCACAGTGCAAGTTGGACCACTTCTGTGTGCATTCATTCATCCATTAGCTTCCGATCATTTGTTAAGCACATAACACATCCCATATTGTGCTAGGCAATGCCACAGAGATGGGAAAAGACTCTTACCTGCTCCCTGACTTCAGAGTGCTTCTGCTTCAGTGGTGATATGGGCCATCAAATCAGAAATCTCCAGGAGACATGATGCATGACATATTGGAGAAATGCAGGAACCATGGAGACACATATGACAGGAGTTACTAACTCAGGTCAGGAAAAGAGTAGAAATGGAGGGAGGAATCCCCTGAAGAAGTGCAGTGTTAGGTACCATAGGGACGGATAGAAATTGGCCAGAAGAAAAACAGAAGAACAGAGTTCCAACATTGAGAGAAGGTGGGGTACATTTGTATGGAGTAGAGCATACCCAGAGAGCAGTGAGGACACAATTAGAGAGACCAGCTCATCAGAGCCTTGTGATCCACGTGATCTACAGAGAAGTGGGCAGCCCTTCTCTGCTCTGCATTCCACTCTGCATCCCTCTACCTGACTCTTCACCTGCTGTATTAAAATGATCTCCTCTGCCTCTGTCTTCTTCAACTACCACTGGCCCAGAGAAGCAGAATGCAGTCCTCAAGTGGGAGCCATGTGTGCAATTCTGAATTTTCTTGCAGCCACATTTTTAGAAAGAAAGAGGAAAAAAGGGAGAAATCAATTTAATAATATATTTAACATAACATATCCAAAATATTACCATTTCAACGTGCAATCGATAGAACAAATTGCTAAGGAAAGATGTTACATTTTTTATCCTCAATCTTGGTGTGTAGTTACACTCAGCACATGCCAGTGTCTTATTCATTTGTCACCCCAAGGCTTGCCAAAATGCTCAGTGCAGGCACACTGAGTTAAACCGACAGGACACACTGAAAACAAAAGGAAAGTGACTTCTTCCCTCTGGGTCCAGGGTGTGGCTGGGGATGTTCACCAAGGAAGCCTTGCTTGAGCAGGTAATGAGGGGTGTGAGGGTCTCAGGGAAGGAGGGGTGAGCAAGAGGAATTGGCAGTGGAATGGGCCAGAAAGTGGGATGCGATTTCAGAAGTCAGACATGTAGGAGAAGGACAGGATGGAATTCCTTCTGAAAGTTGATGGCTTTTTTCTCTCCAACTTGAAAAATAATCAGCATTCTATAGACACTGCAGTTGTCATAGACACCAGGCTTTATTTCTGATAAAGAACTGACCGGTTTTGTCTGTCTAAACATTTCATTTTATTGAATGAATTACATGTATGTATAAACATCATACAACCAGTAACTTGTCAGTTATCAAATCATGGTAGCAAAGACTTCCACAACGCTTACTATATGCCCAGTAGGGTTGGAGTTCTTTATATAATTAACTAATTCAATCCTTAAGACAACACTAGGAGGTAAGTACTGTTAGTATTACCAATTTATACATGAAGAAATGGAAGCAGAGATGTTATTTTTAATTGTTACAATGAACTAGGCATTTTTCTAAATACTTATTTACCAATTTATTCTTTTTAATAATCCTGTGGGATTGGGAACTCTTTTCATCCAATAATGCTAGTGAATAAACTGAGAAATAGAGAAGAAATGTGCTCACGCTGGTAATGTTAGTAGAGAGAGGAGGCAGAAGTCCATTTGGAGTACATCTGTAAAGCTTCCTTCCTAACGTGCTACCGAGAGATCTCATTATCCAAAGGAAAAGTCTACATAGCTTAGAAGTGTTAGTTATGCATGCATGCATTTCCAAGGAAAATTTCATGTAGTAGGAAAATCTATAAATTTGTATATTCGTATCTACATAATTATATCTGTCTTCCATCTGATGGACTCTTCTGTCTGTTCATACAAATATCTATCTACTCTCTGCTCTATTTCTTTTCCTTCCTTTCCTGCACTGAACTCCCTGATCATCATTCTCCCCAACCCCAAGACGTGACCCTCTTCTCTCTTCTCTCTTGTACACTCAAAAGCACATTGCTTGACGTATGGTAGGTACTTAAAAATATTTATTGAATGAATGGAAAAACCATGAAGTATCGATGTCCACTGTGTGCAAAGTACTCTGCTATGTGTAGAGTTAAAGCCCCTGCTGATGCCTTCACAGAGCTGGAAGTTTAGTTTTCCCTCTTTCTGTGGGGACAGAGTTCTCCCTATCTCTAGCTCTAGCCCTATGTCTAACTCTAGCACCTCTGAATGTCTATGTCTTACCTATTTATATGTGTGTGTGCCTATCTTTCCATATGTTTGTTTATTTTTAAAGGTATGGGGCAGGAGAATGAGAAAAAAAAGAGAGGGAGGGAGGGTTGAAGGAAGAGAGGAGGGAAGAGTAGAGAAGAAGAAAGGGGAAACTAAAAGACAGTGAAGAAACAGAAACAGGGGAGGAGGGGAAAGAAATATCTATACCAAATCCACCATTTTACAGAAGAAACTGAGCTTTCTTGCAAGAGGGGATGTGGTTATGTTGTGAGATGATGATGGTGGGAAGTACGGAATGGATGACCTAGGACTGAACCCAGTGGCAGAGGGTGTTTCCGTGGCCCTCGTCTTAATGGAGCTTGGTGTGTGCTATTACCTCAGGACTGTTTCTTTTTCATTATTCCCCTCATTTTTAAGGAAAGAAGGTATAAAATGAGTTACAGAGGTCCAGCTCTTATCAGCCCCCAGGCCCAGGTTCCTCTTTCCCACGCTGGGTCTCCATTGGCTTCCCTGTCTTCTTTCCCTTCCCATGCAGGAGAGGAGGCTTTGACCATGTATATGGACAAAAGTCGCCTGGACAGGAAGTCAGGGAATGCCACTCAAAGTGTTGAAGCTCTGCACCAGCTGGCATCATCCTACTTTGTCGACCGTGATGGCACCATGAGGAGGCTCCATGAGATCCAGATATCAACTGGAGCAATCAAGGTATGGCTGGACGGTGGACTTGGGTTGTCAGGGTCTCAAGGCAACAGCACTTCCAGACAGAGATTCTGAGAGCAGCTGAATAGATTCAATACCCATGTACTCATGGCACCCCTGCCAACCTCTCTGACTGATGTGGTCGCATGCCCTGTAGCTTCATGAGCATTGGCGTTAGGGTAGCCATGGGTACTGATGTAGGGGAGCACTCTGGCTACGGTTATGGCATCATCAACAGACCTCTCATGAACCCTTAAAGAGTTCTCCTATATGGATGATTATCACATCCCATTTCCAGTTGAAGAAACTGAGCTATGATGGGGAGTAAATGATTTTCTCAAGATTGCAAAATAGCAAGAGTCAGACTAGTGATGTCTAGATCCATCATTTTTTATAACACTTGTGTCCTTTACAGATGGTAAAACTGGGATCCGTAGTTTCAGGCTTTTGATCAGGGTCACACAGACAGAGAATACCTTAACAGGGCTAGAACTCTCTAGACCAGAGGTCAGCACATATATTCTGCAAAGTGCCAGATGATTAATATTTAGGCTTTGCAGGCCACATGATCTCTACTGTCCCTGTTCAACTCTGCTCTTATATCATAAATGCAGCCATAGACAATATGTCCACAAACAGGCATGACTGTGTTCTAATAAAACTTTATTCACAAACGCAGACCCGGGGCACACTGTGGTTTGTGGGACTGTCTTCTACAAAGCACTGTCTAATATAGAAACTTCTAAAATGATAGACATGGCTATATTTGTACTGACCAAGATAGTAACCATTAGTCACATGGATTTACTGAATTCTTGACATGTGGCTACTGATGAAAAAAATTTGTAAGTTTATTTACTTTTAATTAATTCAAAGTTAAACAGGCATGTTGGATAGAATAGCTTAGAGCACAGGAATTTTTAAAAGATTCCATCTAAAGTGCAATACATTCAGAGACTACCTCTATAAAGAGATGTGGGAGGCCATTTGTGATGTAAAGAATTCGTTCTGAGGGTTTCAACACAGATTTTTCTAGCTCAGATTTTCTAAAACTGTATTATGCCTGCATTTTGCTTCTCGGTCTTTACTCTGACTTCTGAATAAAATGCAGACCTAGCTTTATATTAAGACTTCTCAAGATGTCTCTTGGGGGAAAAAGGTGCAGAGGGAAGGTCAGGGGAAGCTGGCAGATGAGTCAGAATTTGACCACAGGAAGGGAAACGTGGGCGGGAGAGAGTTACAGAGGAGGAAAGTAGTAAAGAGAGAAATAAATCAGATCCACAAACAAAGGGCTAGCTTATCTGAGACGAATCGCCTATATTGGGGGGATTATGTTGTTAGGGAACTCAGTACCCAGAGAGGGATCTTCATGAAGCCATCAGAGTCAGGGAGCCGCAAAGACCTGGTTTTCATTATCACCAAATGGTTCTTTGCCCCCTGGATGGGATGTGGAATTGAGATATTGAAGCTCTGTCAGAAGATAATCCTCTTTTGTGCATCCTGGAAGTGCAGTCTGCCTCCTTAGGAGGAATCTCTCAGACAAATTGCACAGAGTCCTCTCAAGAAACCATCTGACACTAACACTGCCTTTTACGCACTCAATTTGGACTTGAATTTTTCTAGCCATTTCTTGCCACTCTCCTAAGACCCAGTGGACTAGAATTGTCTCATTATCAGATTCCTTGAAGGTCAGCCCCTGACCCAGGTGGGGGAGTTTCACCCAGGTCCTTTCCTCCCCACCTTGGATATCTTTAAAGAATTGGTTCTTTTAACTATCACATTATAATAACTATGTTATTATTCTGTTCAAAAATGAATAAATCATTTATAAAACAAAATAAAATCTGGCTATCTTCCATTTATTTATTGCATCTTATGTGCTACACAGGTCAAAAATATGATCTCATGACCTGTTTAGGTGAGTAAGAGCAGGAGTAACATCTAATAGATGGGGAATGAGGCTTGGAAGGGGAATGTTGCTGATCAAGGTTTCACAACTGGAAAAGGGCAAAGGAGGTACTTGTGACTTTTTCCCAAGTTGCTACTCTGTAGTGGATGCTGTTTCTTTATGGTTGGGTGCATCAAAACAATTATAATGGAAAGCAAGAGATGAAGAGGCCTCTTTTCAGACTAAACAGTTCTTATTTTATGCTTATTTTTTGAATAACTAATCTTCAGTGATCCATTGCCTCATGTCTTTGAGGACAGTGTCTTGGAGATGCACACCCAGAGGATCTGGAAGCTTTTCCTGCACTGATTGTGTTTGTTGCTGAAACTTGTTTTGCAAAATGTGGATGATTTTATTGTTCTTACCTGATAGGAATGCATTATAGACCCCTATCAATTTATCGAGATTTTGTAATCAAATACCCATTTTGAGCATTTGCCATTCCTGACACTTTATACACTCGTTGTGTCTGTCTGTCTTACAACTTCTCTGGAAAACATTTGCTAGTTTGAGTTTGCAGAAGCCTAGAGAAGTTGAGTGACTTCCTTATGTCATACAGTAAATAAATGACCCAACTGGGATTTAACACTGATTTTCCTGATTCCAAAACCTGTGTTTTTTTTAATGCATGCAGTGCTTCAGTTTATTAGTCTACAGCACACTCACAGTGACCTCAGTTAGGAAGTGAGGGCCAGGGATAGACACCAGGCACTATGGCTTCAGGCTGTGTGCTTGACCACCCTGCTACCCTGACTGCTCTTTGACAAGAAAGATGTTCAGGAGACAGCTGTGGACTGAGGCCATGGGACCTATCTGCTGGGGAATGACTCTTCAGGGTCTGCCCTAGAGAAAGACGTCTGTCTCACACTTGTCTCATTTGATGTCTGCTCTAGGTCACAGAGACACGCACTGGACCTCTGGGCTGTAACAGCTATGACAATCTGGACTCTGTGAGTTCCGTCCTTCTGCAGAGCACGGAGAGCAAACTGCACCTTCAAGGTAGGAAGCTAATGGGAAAGGGAGGACCAGAGGTAGGGAGAGGACCCAGCAGGGGTATGATGTAGGGGAGGAGAGAGTGCAGTCCAAGGGAGAATGAAGAAGAGAGGAACAGAGAAGCCAATGGAAGCTACAGATATGGAAATTGGTTATGATATGATACATTCTTTTAGAATTTTCACATATACAGGGCATTAAATTCATGGTTATTAATTAGTTTTCAGATGGAACACATGGGGATGTGAGCTTTATCTGATTATTTTGATGAAAATGTCTAAACGGTATTATTTATAGATGCCCCAGATCTAATATATATTAAAATCACATATCATATCATCTGGATTTTCTGCATTATTGTTTTTGATTTCCAGTGTGCTTTGGCAGGAGTTATTTGAATCCCAAGAAGGAGAGGACATTTTATAGAATTTTTGATTCTCTGTAATTTCTCATTCCCCTTATTTGTTAATAATTTTTACTCGTATAAACATACACACACACGTACTTTTAGCAGCTTAGAGAGAAAAATACTCTTAGACATGACCGTAAAGAATGCAAACATTTCAGAGATTGTTTTGTTGGTGTTTATAAACGTCTGTATTTATCCAACGTGTGTTATATGTCAGCTTCATGACAGGTGCTCCATACGTGTTTACTACATAAAAGAAAATATACCCTTTACTATAGTAATTTAACTCTTTTTAATTTATATCATAAAGAGTAGAAGTGATTGCAAGAAAAAAATGTCTAGGATTTAAATACAGTGGTGCTGTTTTAAGAGCATAATTTATAATATTAAAAAAAAAACCCAATGTACACATCTCAATTTTCCACATGAGAAGACTAAGCAAATTGGATTGCATCCAGAAACATAATATTAGGCAGGTACTGAAAGGTTATTTATTAAGAGTTTTTCCGAATCTGTGAGAATGATTTGATATTAATTAACAAATGGAAGGCTTCTGATTGAATGTATGGCATGATCTGAACAGTATAAAAAGAAGAAAAGTAATACTGCAAGGAAATATGCCAAGGTGTTAAAAGAGGTTACTGCTGGATGGTAAGGTTATAGACAATTTATTTTAGGCTTCTAGTTTCTTTTCTAACTTTCCTACAATGATCATGTATTAACTTTAGAGTCAGAAAAAAATGACATGCTTTAACTTTGAGCAGACTAAAAATGTGACCTTCCCTAAAGGTATATGATAAAGGTGATTCTGAATGTCAGTGGGAGGAAGCTGAGCTGAGATTGGCAGGTAGTGCTAAGCGGAGCCTAATATGACTTTTATATTCTGGTTCCTTGGCAACTCTTTGATTCATGCTCCTGTTATAGAAGATGGCTGGAAAATGGTGCAGGGAGGGCTGGGGAGCGTCACTTGGGACCCCTGAGTGAAAACCTCTCTGGGAAACTCAGCTATAGATAGCTGTATAGTGTTAAAACACAACACAACAAAACTTAACATACCTCTTCCCTTTAATAGACAAAAGAGAAGACAGCATGGTCAGAATGGTTTGCTAAAGCCTGTTAAGAAAGCAGTGGTGCCTGAGTATAATTGCAGCGGCTAGGGAGGGTGAGGCAAGAGGATTGAGAGTTCAAAGCCAGCCTCAGCAAATGTGAGGTGCTAAGCAACTCAGTGAGAATCTGTCTCTAAATAAAATACAAAATAGTGCTGAGGATTTGGCTCCGTGGTTGAGTGCCCCTGAGTTCGATTTCCAGTATGCTGCCCTCCCCCCCAAAAAAAAGTTGGTGAGAAAGACTGATCCATCTTGGGCATGAGGGGTTTTCAACATGGTGGTTCATGTGTTATCTACAGCAACTTTGTGAAGTGAGAGCCAGGATTTGAATCCAGGCTGTTTGACTCCAATGAGTGTTTCATCACTTTGCTCTACATATTACTGGTGAGGTACCTAAAAGTTACAATTGTAGTAAATTTAATAGGAAATTATAAGATGTTACTACCAAGGCACTTCCTGACATCTTAGGGACATTTAGAGTAGGCTGATTTATCCAGATGGCAATGAAGTTTAAGGTTCAGGGAATCCTCACATTTTCTCATTCTAAATGTGTATTGAGTTTTGAATTTAATTTTGATGTTTTTTCTTCCAAAAGCAACTATTGTATAAGAATCTGTCCTTCAAAAATTAGATTTGCTCTTGGTGTCATTACTGGAAGTATGCTGTCCTCAGTTATGAAGGTGACAGCCCTTTCCTACTCTGCATTGATCAGAGCACACCTGGAGAACTGGGTCTATGTTCAAGCATCCAGCTTTAATAGGAATGTTGAGAAACTGCAGTGTGCCTGGAGGAGGGTGTCTTATGATAAGGAGTGAAGGAGGGTTAATTTGAAAAACCAAGGACTAGTCTTCAGATACCTATCTTGCAGAAAAGACAGTTAGCTTCATTATTATGAATAAAATGGGTGAGATTCAACCTGGTGGGGGAACCAGAAGGACCCCAGCTTTCAAGCCAGTGTAAAATAGATCTATCTTTCTTTTTTTCTCATGCTGGGGATTGAACCTAGCAGCTTGCAAGCACTAGGTAAGCGCTCTTTGTACCAGTAAGCTACATCCCTACAATACCTAAAATAGACCTTCTAATGCAGTTTCATATCCAAAACCTGAAATGATCTGCTGAAGGACACAATGACTCCCTCTTATCTGAGAGTTATAAGTAGCCAATATTTGGTAAGAATGTTATAGAGATTATTTAGGCATTATTCAATGTGGATGGTTGAAATAAATGGTTTTAAGTTCTTTTTGATGCAGATTCTAGGATTTATGAAAATGATGAAACATCAAATCTTTAACTATGGGCCAAATCCAGTACTAGACCTTAGACATATGGTCACAAATCGGTTTGATTCAACAAATTATATACATATACACATACATATATATTTATGTTTATATGTACATATTTATATACATATATGCACACATAAACTATATATAAAATAAATTATATATTATAAATATATAAATAATTAATATATATATATATTTTAAGAATCCATCTTAGCTAATGTGGTAGGCAAAATGATAGTGATGAACCAGATACACATGATTTCTGCCTCAAGGAAATATAAACTCTATCAGAAAAGACAGACTTCAAACAACCAATAAATGTAATGAATTTTAATAGAAAAGAAAATCAGTATTACCAGTGGTACCAGATTTTATAAAGACATGCCTATTAAGGAGTCAGGAAAGGTTTCTATGTAAAAATGCCTAGGACAAGAACTGTGTGTTGAATGGGAGGCAAGGACATAGACACAGAAGCAGAGAGAAGCGTCTTTACCAAGGGTCGTTTGGGAAGATTGAAGGTCTTATGAGATTATAGCAGAGGTATCAGTGGTGAGAAAGACAAGATGACCCTTCAAATTCAGGAAGGCTGCTGTAGGCACACTAATGAGTTGAATGTTAATTTGGAGCTGTGGACATCATGGAAGGGTTTGAAAGAGGAAGTAGCATGGAGAGAACGGTATTTTGGAAGATCATTCTGACTCTTCGTGGGCAATTATTTAGAGGAAAACTACTTATTTCCTTGCCCTATGGCCCAGCAATTCCAGCTCCTAGAGATTCGCCAACAGAAATGTGCCCAAGTTCACCAAAATTAGAGGTTAAAACAGCTAGGGGCTTACTGAGTTCTCAAGACGAAATGACAGAGGTTTAGATCATGAAGTTAGTAGTTGAGGTGGAAAGAGACCAGTTCTAAAGGCCATTATATCAGGATTCAATAAAAAGATCATGAAAATTTTAGATAATTGAGTGCATGGATTTGGCACTATGATAGTGAAGATGGACAGGTAGATATCTATGATTCCAGTTAATTCATAATATAATAGGAAAAATGAAAGTAACACATAGTATTATGGAAATTGAGAAAATGGAGTAATCCATTTTCTCTGTACAGGTGGAGGAATCATAGAAAAATTGATGTTCAAAGAAGAATAGTATTTTCCTAGTGGAAGATAAAACAAAGAAATTTCTTAAATACAAGACAGGAGAATATTGAGTCGGTTGATATTTATTCAATAGAATCCAAAAAAATAAGTATAAAGGAAAAGACAGAAAGTTGGACTACCTTAAAAAGAAAAACTCTGGTCATCAAAACAGAATGAAATTTACAGAATGAATGCAATAGAATGAAAATGCAAATCACAAACAGAAAAAAATATTTGTCATCCATGTATCTGACAAGGAAGGCTTCTGCAGAATATATTAAAAAAACTCCTAAAATCAATGGAGAAAAGACAGGCAGAAAAGAAAATGGACAAAAGACATGAACAGGTGCTTCACAAAGAAGAATATGAAAAGAGCAAGTAAATGTTTGAAATGGCACTCAATTTCTTAGTCTCCAGGAAAATGTAAATTAATACCACAATCTAATATCATAGCACAGTAATGAGTGTGGCAAATAAAAATGACTGACATATCAAAGAGGGACAACGTGAAGCAGAGGGAATGGACACACATTGCTTATGAGAGCATGAGTTAGTTATAACCATTATGGAAAATTTTTGATACTATGTACTAAAAACTACTTATTTCCTTGCCCTATGGCCCAGCAATTCCAGCTCCTAGAGATTCGCCAACAGAAATGTGCCCAAGTTCACCAAAAACCATGAATGTTCATGGAAATCTTATTCAAAATGGACCAAGCCAGAAATTTACCATTTTCTTTTTTTTTTTTTATTCTTTTATTTACTTATTGATTCATTGAACACAAATGGAGTACAGCTATTGTTTCACTGTTTGTACACAAGGTAGAGTCACACCATCTGTGCATTCATGCATGTACACAGGGCAATGGTATCTGTCACACATTCTGTTATTAATTTTATCCCCCACCCACCCCCACCCCTCCCTTCCCTCTATGCTAGCTATCTTTCCTCCATTCTTGCCATCTTTCCCCCCCCACATTATGCATCATCATTCATATATCAGAGAGACCATTCGGCTTTTGGATTTTTGGGATTGGCTGATCTCACTTAGCATAAGAGTATCCAACATCATCCATTTACCTACAAATACCATAATTTTATTCTTCTTTATGGCTGAGTAATATTCCATTGTGTATATATACCACAGTTTCTTTATCCATTCATCTACTGAAGGGCATCTAGGTTGATTCCATAATCTAGCTATTGTGAATTGAGCCGCTATGAACATTGATGTGGCTGCATCACTGAGGCAATCTGATTTTAAGTCCTTTGGGTATAAGCCAAGGAGTGGGATAGCAGGGTCAAATGGTGGATCCATTCCAAGTTTTCTAAGGAATCTCCACACTGCTTTCCAGAGTGGCTGCACCAACTTGCACTCCCACCAGCAATGTATGAGTGTACCCTTTTCCCCACATCCTCGCCAACACCTGTTGTTGCCTGTGTTCTTGATGAAAGACATTCTAATTGGGGTAAGATGAAATCTTAAGGTGGTTTTGATTTGCATTTCTCTTATAACGAGTGATGTTGAACATTTTTTCATAAATCTGTTGATTGCTTGTAGATCTTCCTCTGTAAAGTGTCTGTTCATTTCCTTGGCCCATTTATTGATTGGGTTATTGGTGTTCGTGGTGTAAAGATTTTTGAGTACTTGGTAGATTCTGGAGATTAGTGCTCTGTCCGAAGTGTGTGTGGCAAAGATTTTCTCCCACTCTGAAGGCTCTCTCTTCACATTGCTGATTGTTTCCTTTGCTGAGAAGAAGCTTTTTAGTTTGACTCTATCCCAATCATTGATTCGTGCTTTTATTTCTTGCGCTTTGGGAGTCATGTTAAGGAAATCTGGTCCTAGGCCAACATGATGAAGATTTGGACCTATTTTCTCTTCTATTAGGTGCAGAGTCTCTGGTCTGATTTCTAGGTCCTTGATCCACTTTGAGTTGAGTTTTGTACAGGGTGAGAGATATGGGTTTAGTTTCATTTTGCTGCATATGGATTTCCAGTTTTCCCAGCACCATTTGTTGAAGAGGCTGTCTTTTCTCCATTGCATGTTTTTGCCTCCTTTGTCAAGTATGAGATACCTGTACTTATTTGGGTTTGTCTCTGTGTCCTCTATTCTGTACCATTGATCTACCTGCCTATTTTGGTACCAATACCATGCTGTTTTTGTCACTATTGCTCTGTAGTATAGTTGGAGGTCTGGTATTGTGAAACCCCCTGCTTCGCTCTTCTTGCTAAGGATTGCTTTAGCAATTCTGGGTCTCTTATTCCTCCATATGAATTTCATGATTGCTTGCTCTATTTCTATGAGGTCCATCATTGGGATTTTAATTGGAATTGCATTGAATTTGTATAGCATTTTTGGAAGTATGGCCATTTTGACAATATTAATTCTGCCTATCCAAGAACATGGGAGATCTTTCCATCTTCTCAGATGTTCTTTAACTTCTTTCTTTAGCGTTCTGTAGTTCTCAGTGTAGAGGTCTTTCACATCTTTTGTTAGATTGATTCCCAAGTATTTTATTTTTTTTGAGGTTAGTGTGAATGGGGTAGTCTTCCTAATTTCTCTCTCAGAGGATGCATCACTTACAAATAAAAATGCATTAGATTTATGAGCATTAATTTTATATCCTGCTACATTGCTAAATTCATTAATGAGTTCCAGTAGTTTTCTGGTGGAATTCTTAGGATCTTCTAGATAGAGAATCATGTCATCAGCAAATAGGGATAGTTTGATCTCTTCTTTTCCTATTCGTATTCCTCTAATTTCTTTGGTATGTCTAATTGCTCTGGCTAGAGTTTCAAGAACGATGTTGAATAGTAGTGGTGAAAGAGGGCATCCCTGTCTTGTTCCAGTTCTCAAGGGGAATGCTTTCAATTTTTCTCCATTTAGAATGATGTTAGCTGTAGGCTTAGCATAAATAGCCTTTACAATGTTAAGGAATGTCCCCACTATCCCTATTTTTTCTAGTGTTTTGAGCATGAAGGGATGCTGTATTTTATCAAATGCTTTCTCTGCGTCTATTGAAATAATCATGTGGTTCTTATCGATGTCTATCCATCAATAAGAAAATGGATACATTATCATTCATTCACACCAAAATGACAAAGAATAAACATTTATTGCAACAACATGGAAGCATCTCACAACTATAAAACCATAAGTGAGAGAAGCCAGACACAAGAAGAGTACGTGTTGTGTCATTCTGTTCAGGTCCATACCAGCGAAAAATGGTTAAACCAGATAACTGTTTTAGAAGTCAGTCCAGAAAGAGTTAATGTTTTGGGAGAGAAAGGAGGCAGTTAATTGAGGGGGGTGTGCTAGTCCTTTCTATTGCTATACAAAATACTTGAGAAAATCAACGTAGAGGAGGAAAGATTTATTTTGGCTCAGTTTCAGGTGTTTCAGAGTCCATGACCAGTTGGCTCCATTGTTATGGGCCTATGGTGAGTCTGAGCATATCATGGTAAAGAGGGTGTGGTAAAGAGCTGCTCATTTTATGGCAGTAGGAAAGAAGACAGACAGACAGACAGACAGACAGACAGACAGAGAGAAAGGAGCCAGATATATGCTATGGTTTCCAGGGGCACACCCCAAGAACTCATTCCCTTCAACTAGCTCTCAGGACTTATAGTTTCTACCACCTCCCAGTAGGGCCACCAGATTATCCTTTGGGGGATATTGCACCTCCAAAAAATAACAGGAAAGAGAGGTTTTTAGGGTTATTGGTAATGTTTCTTAATCTGGGCAGAAGCACATGACTATATTTGCTTTGTGAAAATTCATAAGCTATGTACATGCATCATTTATGTACATATATCCATTTCTGAATATGCTGCATATATCTAACATTTATTGAATGATGGATACCATCTTGACTTCCTCTGCAAAGAGAAAACATAGATACAACAGAGAGGCATTGGAGAGTAAGTGGTAGTCTAGCCCAGGAGAGGACAGGCCACATGAACTGAGGCCAGAGGAGGCAGAAGTGACAAAATATAGTATTTATTCAGTGCTTTCATATGAACCAGTGACTGTAGCAATTTATTTTTATTAGGCTTGTGCTTTCCTATTTATATTTAATTTATTTGTTTGTAGCATGTTTATTTTTATTAGAGAGCTAATTTATTACAATTTTAATGATCACATGATTTCTATAAGCACAGCATAATTAGCATCCCCATTTTGCAGGTGAGGAAACTGGGGCTCAGAGAGACTACTCAGTCAGCAATTAAGCTGGAATTTTAACTCAGCCATCTGACTTCAAAGCTCCTCCTTCTTGAAATGGTGTTGCTTTCTATTCCTTCATTCCTTTCCCATTCCTTTGAATGAGACTGGCAGGAGAGATTCTGCCAAGATTTATTTTGGTGGATTGAGGATGATATGAACAGTACACTAATGACCTCCAGCTTGTAGTGTTTCATAAAATGTTCATTAAAATAGAGCAACAGTAGAGTGAAAGAGCAAAAGAGAGAGAGAGAGAGAGTGTGTGTGAGTCAGTCCTGGAAAAGATTAGAAATGAGAACGAAAGGACCTTGGAAATGAGCAGAAGCTATTAGTAGTCATAGCAGCAACAATCGAACTAGTCGTAATAACACTAATGGCATAATGATAACTTCTTATTTTTATACTTCTCTCTCCAAGAAGCCCATTGTGTGTTTTACCGACATTGTCATGTAATTTAATCTAGTATCCATCTGGTGAAGTATTCAGAGAGCAGAGCTCTGCCTCAGTAGCTCATTGATGTGGAAAGAGATGCAGGGAGAATATTTTGCTGAAATCTATGGATGATATAGAGATTTATTCTTTCATATGTTTACGCATTTATTTAGCAATTTTAATGGGCATCAACTATATATCAAATATCGCTTTAAGAACTGGAGAGACAGAAGTGAATAAGCTAACTCAGTTATTTTGGAGCTTATATTTAGTGTGGGTGTTGGGGGAGCAGATAATAAACAAGTAAGCAAAGAAATATATTTTCTTTACAGTCACAGAGATAGTTTGGGAGCTGGTCATGTAGAAATTTGTAGACCATGGAAACAAATTTAGATTAGGTTTTACTCCAGATGAAATGAGAAGCCATTGAAAATTTGGACAGAGGAATAACCTGACTTGACTTACATTTTAAGTGGATCACTGTGGCTATTGAGTAGAAAAGACCACTCAGGACAGGAACACTGACAAGGACCCCAGTTAGGGAGCTAATGTGTTTATAAAGGTGAGAGAAAATGGAGGTGGTGGGAAGTGCTGGAATTTATGGATTTATTTTTTAAGACATGCTGACATTATTTGAAAATGGATTAGAAAATGCTTGTGAGAAAATGAAGAAGTCAAGGGTGACTTCAAGGTTTGTCTAAGCAATTGTAATGATGGCATTGCCACTCCTTCATGTGACAAGACCATGGGAATGGCCAATTTTGATGAGTCATGAGAAATTGGGTTAGAACCCTCAAGTTGAGGTGTCTATGAAATATCCAAATATAGATGTGGTGTGGGAAAACTTGGAAGGTCAGAGGAGAGAACTAGGAATATCAATTAGCATAGAAATACCACTTAATGATGGGACCCTGGGCAAGAATACCTTGGGAAAGTGTTAGAGTTATTTTAAGGAATACAGATATGGAGTCTCAAAGAATTAAATATAGAAAAGTTGGGATTATGGGAGTATGAAGAACAAGAGAAGAAGCTCAGGAGTGCCTGAGAGGTGTAGAGTGCTAAGAGAGTATAGTGTTCTGCACATCAATTAAGGAATATTTTCCAAAATAGATAGTGGGTTAAGGATGTTGCTTAGTGGTAGAGCACTTGTCTAGCATGAACCCTAGTACCATGTTTCAACCTGGTACTGCAAAACAAAAACAAGCAAACAAAAAACAAAAGAATAGAGTAAAATAGATAGTGGTCAGTTGTATCAAATGGTACTAATAGGATAATTCAGATGAGAACTGAGCATGGAGTCCTGGATTGAGCAACCTGGAAGTCATTGGTGACCTCGGCAAGAAGTGTTTCAATGCACTTATGAAGGTGAGATTCTAAGTAGAGTGAGTTCAAGAGCAAATTCTTCAGTGGAGTATTACAATTAATGGCATAAGGTGATGTGGTGTCAAGTGGTTTTTTTCCCTTCTTTTTGAATGTAGAAACAATAAAACTTTTGTATAGCTATGGGGATTATTCCATTGAGAGGAAAATATTGTTGCTGTGAGCAAGCGGTGCGATTTTAGGATCAAAGGTGAGCATTCAAGAATAATTGGGTCTTATGTGTAACCAGAATCGTTCACCTTTGGTAGGAGTGCCCAGTCATGGTGAAGAGAAATAGAGGAGGAAAGATGGAATCAGAGTGGGTGAAACTCAGAGACATGGTAAATGGAGGCATTCTGTTGAAATTCTTGATTACTTGTCATAGATTTTAAGTTACACGATTTTTCAGATTTTAATATCTCTGAAATTAGAATGCCTCTTACAATTGATGGTGTGTCATAATTTAATTGGCAAGGTATTATTTTCTTAGTGTATGTAAAGCAATGGTATGTTTTACCATGAATGGCAACTTAGATTCAATGGCATATGCTATTTTTTTCTCAGTGAAGAAGGAATGAGGTATTTAGCTCATTTTATTGCTGAAATAGAAAGATGGATGGGAGGAGGGTGAAGATTGTTAGAAGATAGGAGACTGAGCCAGTGAGAAGAGATAGGATCCAAGATGGCTAACTTGAGGTAACACTCCCTCTACCTAAACCTCCATACAAAGTCACCTGTGACTACTGTGGTTCTGAGAGTCTCTCTCATCTTCCCACTCAGGTGGTCCATTTTCTATCTTGGTCTCAAGTTATCCCTCCTTCTTCTCCCTTTGCTCTGTCTTCTCCTCTTTGACTCTCACCTTTCATTTTCCTGTTTCTCTTCTTGAAATGTCAGTTTCTTTCAGAGTCAGCTCCCTCTCTGACCACTTATGCATCCAGACATTCTTCATGCCTTAAACAACATTCCTCTTCTCTTTCATCAAGTTTGGTTCATTCTTCAATGATCATCACAAATGTCCACTCATCAGAATCATCCTTCTCTACGCCTGCCTTAGTTCAGCTCCTTAGATCATCCTCTCTCCTCTTCCTGGATCATTGCATTGGTTACTAAAGGAACCTCCTAGATTCTCATCTCACTTCTGCTGACCCACTCCATCACAGCAGTAATGTGGTCTTCTTAGAGTCAAATCAAATACTGTCACTTCCCTCCATAACACGTACCACAGCCTGTGTGGAGATTTTTGGTGTAAAATTTAGTTTTAAGATAGCACCAGGCTCTTCATAATCTAACTCTTGCCCATGTTGGATTTTCTTACTCTGCTATTGAACAGCTATCCACATCTGCACTCTAGGCCTATGAAATTTCTTACCTTTTCCTACAGACATTGTTTTTAATTATAATTTTGTATTGCTCTTTAACTTCACATGTTCTCTCTCCAGTCACTAAGTTCCCACATCTCCCAGGAAAGCTTCTCTACCTTCCCTCTCCAGGCTGTTAGATATCCTGCCCATCTTCTTCCCTAGGATTAACACAATAGTATACACAACCTATTACTAATCTGACATCCCCATTGGAACATAAATCCCTAGTGGGTAGGCACAATCTCTTTTTCTAGCACAAGACATAGAGCTTGGTTTATAGACACTACTCAGAAATATTTATTAAATGAATTAAGGAATAAAAGGATGAATGAATGAATGAATAAGCAGAACAAGCAGACCAGAGTCCAAAATAAGTTCTATTTTTTCTAACTTTTTCCACTTCCTGTCCCACATTACCCTGAATCCAGTTCAACCTGATGACTGATTCCTGAGGACCTGTGTTATGCTGAGCACTGGACTGTCTTGTGAGGATCACATTTTGAAAAGGACTGTGCTTTTTCTGCTGCACTGGATGCTACATCATCCAAGTGGGGGTCATGCAATTGATTCCTCCAAATGCCACTTCTTCAGAGAAGCCATTTGGCTTCTTTTGCTTCTCTTGCCTTCTCTGTTATGACCTTCATCATTTTCTTCCTTATGAAAGAGATTCAGTGTAGAAGAGTGGTTTCAAGAAAAAGCTCTGGACTTAGAAAGACTTCTGGCCAAATGCCAGATATACCCTTTGCAGACTGAGTGATCTCAGACGAGTTAATGCAGCCTCTGAGGCTCTATTCCTAACCTACATCGTAGGATTGTTGTGAGTATGATGCTTGTAAGAATATGCAACATACCTGGCTCAGATTAAAGACTAAAACATGTTAGGCATTCTTTGTAACACCTCAATCAACATGGTGTTTGCAAAACACCATTTACTTTATCTTTATATCTTCCATGGCATATGTGATTTGCTGATAAAAAGTGCTCATTAAATCTATGCTAAATGAATAAGTACAGTGTACCTTACCTAGTAGGAACTTGATAAATCAATCCACAAGACCTTACAATTACTTATGGTTCAAATACTGAGAACAATCACTATGCTAGTTAAAGTGGAAAATCACAGTCCAGAAGATTAAAACTAAATGCATATACATAAAATGCATACCATTTAAAAGATAAAGCTGAGTTTGATTATTGTTTCTTTATGGCTCAACCAAGTGATCAGTATTTTTCTTGGTGGGTGGGTTGATATTCAGTGTACATTCATTCATACTTTTGGATTAATCTTTCTACAAGCATGGGTAATTAGGACTGACCCTTGCCTAAAAACTTTCAGTGGCTCCCCCAGATCACTGGACTTTAAGAGCCATTTCTTTGTATAAAGAAGCTTGGCATCTGAGGCCCTTCATGATGAGGGAATTCCAATCTCCCTTTCCAGCCCAGGGTCAGGCAAGGGCTCCTGACCAAGGCTCTTTTTGTTCAATTAATAGTGGCCTGGGAGACACTGGTGAGAATCCAGCATTTCTACCGTTCTATGATTCTGTCTGAGAAGGTTGTTTAATAAAAAAGCTATGCCTTCATTGACACATGAGATTGCTGATTTCCACCCAGTTGGCTGCACCCAAATGCTGGTTTTCTTTTTTGTGCCAAGGAGCACCCTGTTTTGTTCTATGTCTGAGGAGAAGAAGGGTTCTTCGAGGAGGGTACTGAAGATGTCAATCAATGACTCAATCATAGAGAAAATAGGATGGAGAGGACCATAGAGAAGAATTGATAGTGATGACTTTGGATGAATTAATTAAATCTCTGAACTTCTCTAGATGTTTTAGTCTACAAATTGGGACAGGCACCTCTACCTCCTAGGCATTGTTCAGCATTTAATTGGAAAACACATACCTAAAAACCAAGGGGACTGATGTCATAATCATCATAGCTATTACAGGTAATTATCATGCACCAGGTGGAGGGCTCATTTCTTTAGACAACATCTCATGTAAACCTTAACACAGCCCATTTTTCCTATTTTTAAGATGAAGGCTTATAGAAGTTAAAGAAGTATCTTTTTTGTGGTGCTGGGGATTGAATTCAGGTTCTTGTGCATGCAAGGCAAGCACTCTACCAACAGAGCTATATCCCAGGTCCAAATAAAATAATGGCATTTTCAGGCAAATGGATGAAGTTGGACACTATCGCACTAAGTGAAATAAGCTAATCCCCCAAAACCAAAGGCTGAATGTTTTCTCTGATAAGTGGATGATGATACATAATGGGGCAGAGGGGGTAAGGGAAGAATGGAGGAGGGTTGGATTGGGTAGAGGGAAATAAGGGATGGGGAGGGAGTGGAGGGCAAGGAAAGATAATGGATGAGACAAACATCATTACCCTATGTACATGTATGATCACAAAAACGGTGTGACTCTACTTTGTGTACAACCAGAGAAATAAAAATTTGTACCCCATTTGTGTAAATTAAAAAATAAATAAATAAATAATAAATTAAAAAAATATTTTAAAAAATTGTCTTGAAGGTGGCAGAGGAAGAATTTGAACCCAGGGCTCTAAAACTTATTTCCATACTGTTTCTCAATCTGAGGTATACAGATAATAACAGTGGTTTTGATTAGAGCAAGCATTTTTCTATCTCTTTCTGTGTAAGAGCAACATAAATCCGATTTACTTTAGAGACTCTGTGATTCTTTTTTTTTTTTTTAATCACTTGCCAACTGTGTATGTGTAGATGGGACTGATTTCCATTTTCATTTTCTTAAAAGGATCTATAGTCCTAAAACACTAAGCACCCCTAGAATAGATGATCACTCAGCTTTAGAACCGTTCAGGAGTAGAAGATGCTAAAAAGGCTGCCTCTGACCTGGACAAATCTGCAGTCTAGAGGGAGCTCCAACTCAGACTTGGGCAGGAAGGATGTAGTTGGGTGTGAGCTCCTGCAGAGATAAGACACTTCCAGGAGTTAACATCAGCATGGGGCCATGTGTGACGTCCCTTACTAATAAACTACAGGCCAAGTTTGCAGGATGGAAGTCCCAACAGATAAATGATCGACATGGTCATTCAGTGTACTTATAAAACCGTGTCCTTTTGGATTCCTTGTCGATATCATTGATTGTGCAGAAATCAGACTTCAGGTAGCCAAAACTTGAATAAGTCACCCAAGATAATTAGTTTATTGACTGCATATAGATACGGTACTTGTTTTTTTTTAAAATGATTGAGTCAATTCTTATAGTTTCCCTCATGGTTCACTTTAGAATTAAACTTTCCTTTTGCACTGCAAACGCAGCACTCTTGATGTGCCTTTATTATAATCTAATGCACTCTGCCTTGTCTCATGTGCACAGTGTACCTAACTGCCACTAAATTGTAACTGAGAACCCTGAGAGTAGAAACCGCATGCTTTTCAATGTGTTCGTTGTTCAATTCTCTTTTGCATAGTGTTTACTCAGAGTAGATGTGCAATAAATGTTCACTGATTTGAATTAGTTTCAACTGTCCAATCAATTTTCTTCAAATCTAAATTTTTTATGGTGCTAAAATAAATACAATGTAAAATTTAGCATTTTAGCCATTTTAAGATGTACAGCCCAGTGGCATTAAGTTGCACGAAGTTCTGCAACTATCATCACTATTTCTGGAACTTTTCATTACCCAAGCATAAATTCTGTAGCTATTAAGCATTCCTTTCCTGCCACCCCTCCCTTCAGCCTCTGGCCATGGCTTTCTTCTCTATGGATTTTCCTATTCTAGGTATTTCAAATAAATACAACATATTTTTTGTGCCTGACTCCTTTCACTTAAAATTTTCAAGGTCCATCCATACAGTAGCATGCACTAGTAGTAGCCCATTCCTTTTCACCTTTTCATGGCTAAATTGGTGTCCCATTGTTTAGATACATTGCATTTTGTTTGTCCACCATCAGCTCATAGCATTGAGGTTATCTCCACCTTTTAAGTCTTACGAGTGGAGCTGCTCTTGAATACCCATGTAACATGTTTTTGTTTAAATACCTATCTACAGTTCTTTTGGATATCTATAAAGGAATGAAATTGCTGGATCATTTGGTCATTAAGTTATGAAAAAAGTTTGCTGTATTTTGCAGTAGATTTCATGATTGCATTATTTTCTCCCTCCCCTGAGAGCATTATCTGTGCTCCAGTGTGCTGTCATGTGATTGGCAGTGCTGGGCTGTGTGAGTGTTCTGCTTCCTATCCAGTCAATATTGGCCATGATCTGCTTTGGCCAATGGAACCTGAGAGGACATGGTACCCCACATCTGAGCAGGTACTTCTGGAGACATTGCCTGGCTTGGCTTTTGCTCCTTTCTATCTACCATAAGTGCAGGACATTCCTGATAAATCCTAAATTAAAAAAAAAAAATGCCTCTGGAGCAGAACTGAGCATAGTCAACATTAAACATGAGCGAGAAATAAACCTTTGTGGTCATAAGCCTCTGGGATTTTTGAGGTTATTTCTTATCACAGAGTAATTTAGAGATAGCTCCCTAATACTGAAACCCTGGATTAAATAACATAAACCACATTTATTTACTGCAGGACTTCTCAGTGCCTTAACTGTACTAATGGGTATTATGAGTCTCAAGAGGGGAATTAAGTGTCCAGAGTTTCCTGAACATGTTTGAGCCTGGGGACATGTGCTGGTCTGTGATTCCAAGAAAGGCATACAACTTGGAAAATGCTGTATTCTATATTACATCTCAGGTTCATCCTGTCCAAAATAACTTTTCTGATCTCTTCTCTTAAAAAAGTAGGACTTCTCTTTTTCAGTCCTGCTGGAACTTGTGCACACTTATGATTATACTTTATTATCATTGTGCATTAGTGAATCTTTTTAAGCCATGCAACTAAAACCTCTTGAGGTCTGACACCATGCTTTCAGGATCTAGTATAGCACTTAACTAAATACAGCCGTGGACAGAAGGATGTTATTAATGATGCTGAAGAGAGTACTTTTATTTTTGCACACCTCCTATGATCTAGCACTGTGCTTTGTGTATTGCAAAGATATACACATTACAGTAATCCTCAAAAATCTTAATTTATAAGACTGGATCCCAAACCAAATATGTGCTGAAATTAGTGGTCAAGTCTTTCTGTATTGTCCTAAGATTTTTATTGGATCCGTGTATTTTTCACTCAGATCTTTCTGAGTACTTGTCTATGACTACTGAGATGGAGTCCAAATAGCTTCAGGTCTCAGGTTATGGTATTGGGAATGAAGATCCACGTTCTGCTTAAGAAGAGAGGCCTAGAGAGGTGAGGCATGCTAAGCGTAGACTGGAACCACAGGCTGTTTCTGAAAGACTTTCTTCTAAATTCTCCTTCATTCCAACACATGTCTGGGTACCTACTAATATGCTAGATGACAGGAAAATGAATGAGGAGAGCCTCTTGCATTCAAAGAGCTGTCAGACTAGGGGAACAAGAGCATAACCACATATAATCAGATGCAATCGTGTTTCTGTAAGAATCTGAGATATGCTCAAGGTGTTTTTGTTGCCTGTAGGGGAGCTACCTAAGGTTGCCCATGGCTTCTAGAGGAAGCAGTAGAAACCAGGGCAAGAACAGGAATTGGCATCAGTTTAATGCATATCCTATAACTTCATGTGTGTTATTGATTTGATTTTATACTTAGGTTCACTGATGCACAATTTATAGATAGCCAAATTTACTCTTTTGAGTTCGATCATTATATAGACTTCTGTGAAAGAGACTGAGGAGCAAAGAAGTTAAGCCCCTTAGCTTCTCCCAGGTCATATTGTTGGTCAGAGCTAGAGGCATGATCTGAACAAGGGAGAACTTGGTGTGTTTGGAGGGGAGATCAGGGGTGCAGTAGAAAAGGGGACCTGGATGGGTGGGATTTGGAGACATCAGTTCAGGGATCAGACAGCACCAGTTCTCATAGGAATAAAGTTCAGTTTTTATCATGAATTCTGTGAAGCAGCTTATATTTAAATTGAATCAACCTCTTAAAATTTCAAGAGTATCTTCCTGATGAAATTGAATAAAAAAGTATGTTGGTCTCCTTATCCCTGAGGATTTCATAGTTTAGACTGTATTATCTTTTTCATAGCTGAAATTATCATTTAAAAGTCTGCCTGCTCCCAATCCCTTTTGTCAGTATTAACCCTTCTCTGTTTTTATTGATTCATTATCGTCTGTATTTCTCACAGTAAAATCCACAAGAGCAAGGACCACGTTTCTAGTGTCTTGCCTTTTCTTCTGAGCCTAGAACAGTACCTGGGACACACACATGCCAAAATAAATCTTTGCTTAAGATATGAAGGAAAAACAGCTCAGAGTAAAATCATGGAAAAATAAAAGTTGGAATGAATCGTAATGACCATCTAGTACACAGGTTGGCAAACTTTTTCTTTAAAGAGCCAGATGGTAACTATTTTAGGCTTTGTGGGCCACATGGTCTCTATTGCAACTACTCAACTTTTCCATGTGCATGACTCTGTTCCTTTAAAATTTATTTACAAAAATAGGCTGCAGATCAGTTTGGCCCATTGGCCACAGTTAGCCAACTCCTGTATCTGTCACTACAGGCTCGATTATGTTCTGCTGACAGACAGTTCTTGAGTCAGTGGTGTGCAAAGGTAAATGCTTCTTTCCTGCTTATGCTGTGTGGTGGTCACAGCCTATGATGATTCCGCTCCTTGATGGTCTCTACCTGGAGCATTGTGGTCTCCTACAAAGGAGACACTGATGAAGTTGTTCACTGAGTTTCATTTTGTAAATGAATTTCACTCCCATTTCCTTGGCTGGAGTGTGTAGTACAGATACGTCTAAGTTCAGAATTTGGGGGCATATTATTATCTTAAAGAGATGGTACTGTGTGTGTAGGGGGATGTTATTCAACATGAGTTAATGATGATCCAGTCCACCAATGGCATTTGATCTTGGCTTTAGATAAAGTGTCCTTCCATGTCAGCTTTGAAACTCTGCTTGTACATTTCCAATGACAAGGAGTTCTCTATCTAGCAATACAACTCGTTTCATTCTTCAAAGCTTCAGATATCTGAAAAGGTTTTAGCTTTATTGTCCTGAATTCTATCTACCTATATTTTTCACCTAAGGATTCCAAGTCTGCTCTTAAGATCCTGCAGAACAGATGATAGTTGCAAATGCAATGTATTACCCTCACCAGGAGGGGGCGCTTCCTAATTCCTACATGGAGGGAGCCAGAACCCACCCTTTTCTCCCCCAGGTAGCTGCCTTTCTTCATTTCCCAGAGTGTAAATGACCCATCACAGAGACAGGGCTGAACTTCTGAATGAGATCATAGCCTTTTCGCCCTTTCTGCACAGTTTCACCCAGTGAATTATTGTCTTATTTTCATTCCACTCCAATGAGCTGTCAGCGATGGATACTGTAATTCACAGCAATAGAAACACAAACAGATGGGTAATTGACCTGCATGCCTTCATTACACTGGAGTTCAGCCTGGCTGTGTGAGCCATAAAGTCCTTTATCTGCCAGTCTGAAATCCCTGAGCTTTCACAAGGAAGGGGATCAGGACGACTTTTGCAAAAGGTGCTGTCCTTCTTGTTCTCCCCACCTTGTGCGTTTCAGAAATGGACAGAATTTGACAGGCAGAACTTAGCAGGTATGAGGCAACAGCTGGGATGCCTAGAGGGCTCAGAGATGTCTACAGGGAGCCACGTTGTGAGGCAAGAACAGGGTGGGAAAATGTTTACACTCAGCCAGAATAGAACCTATATTTTCTCCTTCTTCCTTTTGGTACTGTAAGAGATCGTGAACTTAATGTCTAATGAAATAGGTCAGAAAGAGAAAATCCATAAAAATACCACTGGATTGGGTAAGATTAGAAATAAAACAAAACAAAGCTGATCAGAAGCAATCCATGACATTCTTTGGCTGGAACAGGACCTCCATGAATCAGAAGTGTCCACACCCAGGGCTGTGTTTGTTCAAGGCGTGACCTCCCCTGACAAACCTAGAGCTGTCCCTTTTACCTATTTGGATTGTGCTCATGTTTCAAAACTCAACCTGCTCATGACATCTCCAAGCTTATTTTCTTCCGTCTTCATAATAAATCACTGACTTAATCTATGAACTCCATTGATCAAACACCTATTATGTGCCCAGCACAATGCTATCTTGATGTTTTAATCACCCTTCAAGGCCTTTTTCTCTTGTTCTCGAATTGTGTGCTTTGGTTTTGAATCTCCGAATAGCCCCTCTGTTCAGTTAGAAGATAGGAAGATAGGAAGCGCGTGTGAACTGTATTAAACCTGCTCTGTCTCCTCCAATTCCCCGTGCACGGTTTTGAAGGAAGGAGGAGGAAGCTAAGACGTCCTGTCAGCAAGAGGAGGATGTGGCTCCAAGATGGCAATTGAACTGTGATCCTGTGTGTGCCATGCACCTGCAGCTTCTGTTGATCAAGGCTTCTTTTCCAGATGTCCAATGGCCCCCAGCTGACTGCTTTAGACAGCAATATGGGTAGTGGCAAGGTCTCCAGGATCCAATGCATGAACTCCCTGAAAATTCTTCTGCTCCTTGAATGTCCCTCAATGGTTGAAACTTAACAACACAGTGAGCTCTATTTTTTTTTTCTGAAAAAAATAAATAAATAAATAAAAATGTCCCTATTTGTAATGGACGAGGATACTTAACCCTTTGTGTGTGTGTGTGTGTGTGTGTGTGTGTGTGTGTGTGTGAGAGAGAGAGAGAGAGAGAGAGAGAGAGAGAGAGAGATAATAAATGCTTTTTCTCTAATGCACTCCCTGATCTCTACTCTGTGCATTCTTCCTTCAGAGTTTCCATCTCCTTTAAGACTCAAGAACCACTTTTTATCTAGGGAACATGGGAGCAAATAAACACATAAATGGGGTTGAAACTTCTTTTTTTCCTTTTTGGTACCAGGTATTAAACCCAAGGGCACTTAACCACTGAGCCACATCCCCAGCCCTTTTTATTTGTTTATTTTGAGACAGGGGCTCACTAAATTGCTTAGGGCCTCACCAAGATGCTGAGGCAGGCTTTGAACTCGAAATCTTCCTGCCTCAGCACCCCCACCCACTCTTCCTCTGCCCCCTTAGCCCCTGGGATTACAGGTGTGCCCCACTGCACCTGGTAGAGATGAATCTTAATCAGAAAGGAAGATGATGACCCAGTCAGTTCTCAACTGGAAGGAGTTCTGTTGTTGAGACCTTTCCCATGCTTCGTCCACTTTCTAAATTATTCTTCTAGGGGACCATCTATCCCTAAAGCCTATTTATCCATTCAGAAGGCTTTCCCAGGAAGAGCTCCAATTTGGTTCTGGGAGTGGATCAAGGTCTAATGTGGGGTAAAAGGGAGAAACCTAACATTTCTTGCACATCTAATTACGTCTTAGCATGCTTGGATTGGTATAACAAATACTGCAGCTCACACAAAAGATATTTATTTGTCAACCTTCTGGGGGACAAGGAGTCTGATGTCATGGGGCAGCAGGAATGGTGACTGGTGAGGCTCAGCTTCATGGTTTCTCACTGTGTGCTCACATGGCCTTTGCTTAATACACAAGGATTCAGCTCCATGGTCTCTTCTTGGAAGGGCCCTAATCCCATGGTGGAAGCCCTCCTTTATGATCTCATCTTCCCTTAATTGCCTTCCAGTTGCTCTGCCTCTTAATAGCACCATGTTGGAGGTCAGGGTTTCCATATGTGAATTGTTTGAGGGTCGCAGACTTCCAGTGCATAGTAGGAAGCTTGTGTTTTAAGTGTTGTTTATGTGTTTTCTCCCCTCATTGGTAAGTCAGGAGGTTGGTATTTCAATTTTTTAGGCAAGCAAATCCTGAGTTTCAGAAAGCCTAAGGTATAGCCAGGTTGCTGTGTGCTGGAGTTGCCATGGGATACTGAGCCAGGAGTTCCTCTCAGGACCTGTTCTCTCCCCTTGGAGAGGCAGAAGGGACTTTGATTTTTTCAGAACTCAGGAGGCTGAGACAGGAGGATCCCAAGTTCAAGGCCAGTCTCGGCAACTTCACAAGACTATGTCTCAAATAAAAAATTAAAGAGGGCTGGGAATATGGTTCAGAGGCTGAGCACCCCTAGATTTACTCCCTCGTACCAAAAAATTAAAATAAATAAATAAATAGTCCAGTCTAATTTTCTAGATCCGAGTCCTCACTCTGTTCCTTTAGTTTTTGCACAGGTTGCTTAATTTTTCAATTCTACCAGTCCCAAAGGCTAATGAGGGCTTTGCCTCATTTTGCACTCTGGGATCTGTACTGGACAGATAGTTCCCCTTCCTCCCAAAACTCATTCTTTAATGGAGGAGACAGAAAAAATAACAAACTTATAAAATAATGTAAACCGACATTTAATTCTTTTAAAGAAAACAGATAGGCATTTCAATTTGGGTACTCTGGGAGAGTCTGCACTTAAGGACAAGGACACCATGCAGAAATATGTGGAAAGAGTATTCTGGGTAATGGAAAGAGCAAGAGCCAAGACTCTAAGAGGAACAATGCAGACACATTGGAAGGTCCAAAAAAATGGCAGAGTGCCTAGTGTGTTGTGAGTAAAGAGGCTGTTAGGAGGTACAAAGGAGGCAGGCAAGGACGTAGAGGTGGCCCATGGTGTGACAGAGAGAGAGAGAGAAATAAGATCTCAGCAGGCAAGAACTGTTCATAAAACAGAGCATGTTGCTAGATGTATGTATGGAAGGTGGGATGAGGGCAAGGACCAAGGGGGATGGAGGGAGGATGGCTTAGGGGGAACAGTGACGCATTCAGCTTTAAAGTATAGCAAGTTTTAAAAAGTTAACGAGATTGGAGGGAAAATATTCCATATGTTCTGTGTGGGTGAGTTGGTGTTCAAATGCAGTTCTCAACCATTGCCTTCCTGGGTTTTGTGAGGCAAATTTATATGCTTGGCAATAATGGCGGCCTTTTTCTCTCTGATTTTCTCAGTTTTCCTTTCCCTGTGTATGTGTGTGTCTTTGGGAACCATGGGGACAGAATATTCCACCCCAGCCGGCAGCTGTATATCTTTCAAACAGTGGTTCCACAGGCCAAATCCCCCTCCAAATTATTTATGACTCCCATTGAAGCCGGCAGGATTTGGGCGCCAATCTAGGAGGTCAGCAATGGGCCTCTTTGTTGGACACAGGTCATCGGGAGACGACTCTGGCTGTGACTGCTGTGTGAACCTCCGCTGCCGTAGAAATGGTTATGTAACTTTAAACAGTAATGACATTTTGCAGAAAAGTGCTTTTTAATTGCTATGTCTTCATTATTCTCTTCTGAAATTGCCCAGGAGATTCTGCCTCCGAGACAGCTCGGCATGTTCTGAGTTTCCATTTTTAAAGAGCAGCCAGTTTTGTGTTTCAGCTGCTCCCAGAAAACCCCCAACCCCAAACTTCATCTGTTTTCAGTTGCATTAAATGGGGTAGGTAATACTGCCTTTTGTATCCTTGCCAAATGGAGAAATGATTTGACGCAATTTTCTAAAAATGCTCTCCCCAAATTCCTTTTGGGCTGGGACCAAGAATAGAATATTTTATCCCCTACAAAAGGGAGAAAGAAAATGATGAGCAAGCTAGAAAAATGGGACTGAGAATATAGTCTGTAGAGTTCCTCTAAGCAACAGAAACTTAACCCCAATCCATAGACCCAGTTGCCTACGGGGGACTGGAATCAGCTAAAAATAAATTGTGCTTTGGAAGAGAAAATGGTGATACAGATAAAATGACTCAATAATGCATACTCTGGAAGAATTGTAGACTCAAGTTTAGAAGGGACTTTACAATTTGATTTGTTCTGCCTGACCTTCTGACATCGGTATCATACCCTTGTGCAATAGTCTTTCCAAGCAATCAATCTCGTATGGACCTCTTCCTCATGGGTGCGGAGCTTACCCAGCTTTGCAGTCGAATACTGTCCAGCTGCATATTCTGTTAGAAACCTTCCACACAGATGGCATATGTACCTTCCTGAGCAGCCCTCTGGTTCAACAGGTGCAGAATTTTGAACCCTCCTTCCTGTGAGGGATCTCCCATCAACTAAAGACCAATTCCTGAAAATGCTCCTCTTCTGATTAAATATCTGCAGCTCTTGTTCTTCCATTTATCCTGAAGCTTCTGTTGAACCCTCAAAAATGTAATCATAGTAGTGACATCATCATCAATATCATCATCATCTTCTTCACCACATCAAGATAGTATATTGTTTGCTTGCTGTGTATCCAGGAATGTTCCAGAAAATTTGTAGGGATCTTTCTTTTAGTCCTCGCAACATTCCTCTAATGTTGGTATTAAAATGTTCTCTATCGGAACATGAAAGGAATTGGGGCTGAATAACTTGTCTGAGAGGACTTTTGTAGTATGAAAGGCAGGACAGGTGTGATGACCAGTTCTTAACAACTGCTGTGGCCTCTGCAATGAAGCGTGCTGGACACACACTCCTCGTTCCCACCGTGCCCCTCTGAGATGGTCATTTCACCAGGACTGGTTCAAGTGATGGGGCTTTATTATTTATATGTATTTTCATCAAATATAAACACACACACACACACATACACAGACATAATTGAAGGAAGAAGAAGGAAAGAGAAACTCTAGAAACACACTGTGTAGTAGCAAGTGCAGTGTGTTCCAGGTGTATTCAGCAAGTCCCTGATGAGTAGGATCAGGGGGTATCTCTAAGGCATGAATGGTACAAAAGAGCGATCCAAGTAAGAATGCGATTCTCTCCCACACACTGGGTACTGTGACCCCCATATGTATTGGAGGCTAAAGCTGTTAGCAGCTTCAGATGAGCTGGAGAGAGCCATCCCAGGTGAAAGTGCCTTAATGAGTTGAGCTACTCCAGAGTCGTCCTTCTATCAGGGCCTCATAGGTAATAAAGTGTGCTGTGCTGACATTTCAAGGTATCAAAGTGCTGCCCGTGCCCAAATAAATCCTTCTCCATTGCTGGCTCTCAAGATTAAGACTTTGATTATTCAAGTATAGTGTAAAGATCATGCTATGCAGTCAAGAGTGTGCTTCCTAAAACCAGGGACTAGCTACTTAGAGGTCCTCTGTATCTTCAGTTTGAGAGCAAAAAAGAGACAACTAGTTATCTCTGATGTCCTTCTTACTGGTATTTTAATTTTTATGATACATAGTCATATTAAATTTTATCGTCCTCATTGTATCACTCTTACTCTTTTTTTTTTTTTTTTTTTGTGGTGCTGGGGATTGAACCCAGGGCCTTGTGCTTGGGAGGCAAGCACTCTACCCACTGAGCTCTATCCCCAGCCCTTCACTCTTACTCAAGTCTATTGGCTGAAACCCACATTCCTCAGTCTATTCTAGTCTAAAGCCCTTTGCACTCTGGCCTCTCTACAACCTGTTTTTCCACAGCACTCTACCCCGCTTCCATCGAAGCTCATCTCATTCACCCAGAGCTCCCAGACTCATTTGTTACGTTTTTGCTCTTTCTGCCTTTCCTATTCTTCTGACATGGTGGTCTCTTGCTTGTTTTCAACTAGTCCAAATTATGTCCCCTTGCACAGGCTTCCCTGTCACCCAAGCCATGTTATTTTCAGTCTTCTGCTGCTCCAGTGCTTCCCATGCTGTCTCTGCTGTAGGCCTTCAGAGCTGTTATGATGATGAGCATCCTCTGTCTAGCTCTGCTGATGATATTGGAAACTCCTCTAGGGCAAAGATGGTGGTGTGGTTTTTTGTGTGTGTGTTTTTTTTTTTTTTTTTTAAATCTCTTTAGATGGTGCCCAGCTTAGGCCTTGTTCTTCATAAAGAGGGTTCATAAATATTTTAAAAAGGGAAAGAAAATAAATGAAGGAAATAAAGAAAGATAAACAATAGTATTCTGCTTTCAATAAAGATTTTCTCCCCAAATGGAAAAAGGTACATATCATCAGATCTACTGTAGTCTCAGTAGTAACATAACAGAATAGAGTGTGCCTTTCAGAGATGGCCAAGGTCGTGACCTGAGAAGTTGAAGTAGAAGTAATGTAACTGGAGGCCTGGCTGGTTATATCCTGTCTGGACCCATGTAGGCCCAGAAATAGTCTGGTTGCAATACACAGGGAGAGAAATCTAGCGGCTTTAGATTCCTGTGTATCACCTTTGGAAACTGTTAATGAAACACCTTTTTTAACCTTTCTGTTTCCCCTTCTTGCTGTTCTCAAACAGGTCTTCAGATAATCTTCCCTCAGTATCTGCAAGAGAAGTTTGTCCAGTCGGCCTTGAGCTACATCATGTGCAATGGCGAGGGGGAATACGTGTGTCAGAGCAGCCAGTGTCGATGCCAGTGTGCCGAGGAGTTCCCGCAGTGCAACTGCCCCGTCACTGACATCCAGATCCTGGAGTACACACTGGCCAATATGGCCAAGTCATGGGCCGAAGCATATAAGGACCTGGAAAATTCAGGTACTGAGCCTTAGTTAGCCTATGGCGTGAGTGACCCTTAGCAAAGCCCGCAAGAGGGGCCTCATCTAATGGGAATTAGGACCACCGTGAGGGACAATTCAGTGACCCCGACTGTCACTTAAGAGGGTCCAGAGCCAGGTATAGCAGCTCACATGGACTGGGAACTCAGTAAATCTCCATTGGATGAAATAATGAATAGAGTAATCCAGTTTGTGGTCACATGATATACTGTCTCTGTCGTCCTCAGAAGACAGAGTAAGAGCACTTACGAAACCTCTGGAGAGTGGAGAGTCAAACCCAGGCATATTGATTCTTGGTCTGTGTGTGTGTGTGTGTGTGTAAATAAACATGTATATGTTTGCATGTAAGTATATGAATATGCATGTGTGTATCTATATATGCATACACACACACACACACCTATTCAAAGTGTCACAGATTGTCAAGACTGTCAGTCACTTTTCTAGTAATTCCGCTATTTCCTGATTTTCATGGTTCAGAAAAATGAATCACAGTGGAGGAACATCAGTCAGTCACCCAAGGTCATAAAGTGGGTTAAGGTTTAAAATTGGCTCTGCCCTTGTGGAGCTTTGAGTTTTGTCTGAAAGTCAGGCATTCACAATGCAACCATCCAAATGGTCAAGACACTTTGAGTGTCCATGCATAGAGAAGGAGAATCTGCTGTGAGTAAACGATGCTGAGTGGGGAGTTCATGTGGTCAGTAAAGATAGGAAAGGCCATGTTGAAGAAGAGCAGAAGTCTAAGTATCTGGCTGTGGTTCAGAGACCCAAAGGAGCATGCAGGCAGAGAGGGGGATGTACAAGGTGACCTATGATGTGGACTAGACGTAAGACAGAAATGTTCAGAGAAACAGATAGCTAGAAGGGAAAAGTAGCTGGATTTGATGTTGCATTGGATATGATAGTTGAAGAGAAAAGGTACTGAGATAAAGTTCAGAAGTCTTGTTTAGATATGCATGTTAGTTAAATTGAGGGATAATGGTACCCCTCCCTGAGCTGGAACACCTTGGAAAGTCTGGAGAGAAGACAACATGCTCAGTTTTAGATATGATAAGCTTGAGAATCCTTGACATTTCCAGGAAGAGATGCCAAATAGGTAGTTAGCATATAATAGTGCTCAAACATTTGTTAAGTGAATGGACCTGTGTATAGGGCATTAATGCTTCTAACATCACAAACCTTAAATCTGTTAAAAACAGCTGCGTTATAGCAAGCGGTGGTATTTCCATCTTACAGAGCAGAGAGGACACGAAGACTCAAATCTTCCCCAAGGTTACGTAGTTAGTAACTGACAGCCTTGGTGATGGAATCCCTGATTCCAAATCCAGTGCTCACAGCAGCTTTTGCAACTTATTAATTCTGCTTTACCCCCCCAGGCCTTAGTTCCCTCATCTGATAAATGAGAGGACATGTTTGTATTTTTAATATTTGAATTTATGAAAGTCTTTAGCCCAAAAAACCCTTTGATCAAGCAAAATCTTACCTTGGAGCCACTGTGTACCACAGATAAAAGCAGAGCCTTTGGAGCAGCATTGGAAAATGACTGGTTTCTGTGAACTCCTGAGCCCCCATCCAGCACTGGGGGTATGGGAGTCATCAGGGATTCTGCTTTCACAGGGTCATGCAGCTTGGATGGAGCTGTGGAGGCCTATGAACCTGCACCCATTAATCTGTTTAAAATCTGGAGAATCCATAAAATAGGTTCATGATGAAAACATAATATGATGATTATTTGGCCTCAAATGAAAAAAGCATTTGATGAAATGCTTTTGCAAAGAAATTTTACTGATTGCTAAAAAGCAGAGGGGATGTAGGATGTGTTTTCCAGCAGTCAGGAACTTTAATTCCCAAGGAACAGAAACCACTTTGAGTGGGTGGGTGAAGAACCAGAAAGTTCAGATGGTGCAGATTAAGGAGATGATTTATGTTGCACTTTCTCTCCACAAGGCACACATTCCTTCTAGATGCCCTGTAATTTTATCCATCTGAAATGGTTTTGCCCATTAAGATAGATCCATCCATTCCTACTTGGGTCTTTGACTTGTGTGTTCCTTCTGCTCATATTCAGCCCTTACCCTAATGCCTCAGCCTCTGGTAATTTGGAGGGTAGCCAACAGGACCTATTTTCTATAAAATGAGGTCTATAATTCCTTCTTTTGGGGAGAATCTCTTCTCCTTTTAGTCAAGAAACTTAAAACATGAAACTTTTACATTCTATTTTCCTATCAATCTTAATTTGAGTTCATTGAAAGGGCTGTTACCCCCTTTGAGGTTAACAGAACTCTCTCTACGATGAGCTATATGTCCTCCACAGAAGTCAGGCTGGCCAAGAGAGCATAGGTCACTAGGGGTGACCTCCTACCTCCAGTCAGCTCATTAAATAAATCAATCAGTGCAGTGCTCTGAGTTATCTTGTAATGTTACTCAGCTTTCCATTATTGTGACAATATGCCTCAGATGATCAACTTAGAGGAGAAAAGGTTTATATTTGACTCATGGATTTAGAGGCTTTTAGCCATCACCACTTGTTCTGTTGGTTTGGGACCAAGTACATCATGGTGGAATTGTCTGGTAGAAGAGGCCTCTTCATCTCATGGTGATGGAAAGTGAAAAAAAGTAAGATCCCCCAATAACCTAACTCTCTACCACGAGACTCTACCTTAAAAAGATTCCAACACCTCCCAGTGGCACCAAGCTGAGGATCAAGTCTCTAACACATGGGAATATTCCAGGGTCTCATCAATCTATTGCTGTCCTTCCTGGAGGTACTTATGGTATATTGATAACTATTGAGGCAGATATGGTCCTATGTCACTCATCATTTGAATCAGATACTATTGTACCTGTTTGACAGATGGGGAAACCGAGGCCTTGAGAGATAACTTCCACAGTAGAAACATGATTTGGATTCTTGCATATCTCTCTATAACAAGGTGCTGAAGGTTTCCTAGGGGTCAAATACTATGGTTTTCAGCACTTCTTATTTATTTTTTTCCCTTAGTATACTGAGCCTCAGGAGTGCCCTCTTTCAGTGTGGAGAGTAAGTGTAATATACAAAGTGCAAAACTAGGATTGGGAGCAAAGCTAGGGTTTGGAATCTACTATCTATTCACCGCTGGGCCTTGAGCAAGTGAGTCAACTTCGCTGTGTCCTATTCCTACAAAATGGGGGCACCAAAACTACCTACCTCATGATCTGCTATAAAAATCTGTTCCGTTAGGTGCTCAGGATTGTTCCTGGTGTCTATTGAGAGCAATGTAAGCACTTTTAAAAATAAAATGAGTGCCTAAAATGCCTGGAATTTTCTTCTCCATTTTAAAAATATGAAGTAAAAGTATTAGGTTGCAGATATATGTGTGTGTGTGTGTGTGTGTGTGTGTGTGTGTGTGTGTATTTTAATCGAAGCATTGGCCTTTTCGCCTGAAAAATGATCAGTTCTTTAATTCTTTACTTTTCCCAGTAATTGGAGGTGAATGGTGGGAGTGGTGTGGCAGGGAAGTGTTAGACTAGCAAGTGAGATCTCAGGTTTTAGATCTGACTCTTGTGGCTCATCAGCTGGATTATCTTCAGAAAATCATTTCCCACCATGGGCTTCGGTTTTCCAATCCTAGATGGAGAACCAGACTACATCATTTCTAAAAGTGTGTCAAATCGTCGCTCATGATCATGTTCTGAAACTCAGCATCACAAACTGAGATGGAAACCTTCACCGAAAAGACCCAAGAGTCCCAAGAGTTTGTCACCATATCTCTCCCTGTTCCATTTATCTCTTTTTTTCTTTTTTTGTACTGGGGATTGAACCCAGGATACTCAACCACTGAGCAACATTCCCATCCCTTTTTATTTTTAATGTTTTAATTTTTTAAAATTTTTAAATTTTTTTTAAGTTGTAAATGGACATAATACCTTTATTTTATTTATTTTTATGTGGTACTGAGAGTTGAACCCAGTACCTCACACATTCTAGGCAAACGCTCCACCACTGACCTATAGACCCAGTCCTGTTTTTTATTTTGAGACAGTGTCTCGCGAAGTTGCTGAGGCTGGCTTTGAACTTGTGATCCTCCTGTCTCAGCCTCCCGAGTCACCAGGATCATAGGCATGCACCACCACCTGTTGTCACCATCTTTTAAGCAGGGGTTTCCAAAACGTGAGATGATAGATTCAATTTCACCAAACACTTGGGCACCTGAATGGGGAGGATCATCCATTTCGGGTCCCTGTCAAACCTTCATATTACATCAAAGAGAAAGTTTCGGTTTCGTGCTAATATGCCTTTAACACCTCTCTAACACATGCTAATTTTCTATATTTTAAAATGAAAAAAGGCATGAGGTTTTGATCACTTAGCAGGCAACAGTATCTGACTAGAATTTATTCATATTGTTTTCTTCAAGTTTATTTTTATACCTACCATTCTACTGAAGGCATGCAATAGTGATTTTCAATGTAGAATTGTGCAAAAAAAAGTTTTGTTTCAATTTTTAATTTTTAAATTAAATTTTAATTTTTAATTTTTTAACTATGTTGATTTGATTCAAAGATAATGCTGAGTATATGTGCAAATGAGATGTGAATATTTTCCTAAAGTTGGCATTCCAATGCAGAAGTCTGGGAAACCCTGTCTTAAAGATGCTGAATGAGGTTGCACATCATTAAAAAGCACAGTGGCTTTTGCCTGCCTCGCAGGGAAGCGGGCTTGTGCAGTGCACCGTGGGCCTTGGGCACATTGGTTTTATTTGCAAGCCTTCTGCATTAAGAGACAGGGCTTTGTTAGAGGCTTCTGATGGGTGCTGTCATGCTTAGCCCTTCTCTCTTGACCTTTGTCTCCTGCTAGATGAGTTTAAGTCATTTATGAAGCGTCTCCCCAGCAACCACTTCCTGACCATTGGTAGCATCCACCAGCACTGGGGCAACGACTGGGACCTGCAGAACCGCTACAAACTCCTGCAGAGTGCCACAGAGGCTCAGAGGCAAAAGATCCAGCGCACTGCCCGCAAGCTCTTCGGCCTCAGTGTACGCTGCCGCCACAACCCCAACCACCAGCTGCCTAGAGAGAGGTATGTGCACCCACCACCTCGGCTCCACAGGCACCAATCGGGCACGTGGTGCTTCTCAGATCATGTCCACTTGTTGCAGAGGGAAATGCAATGCAGATGGTACATCTGGGGTGGTAAGCAGGCCTCCTGTGGTTCAGATCAGCAATGCCTATCAATTGCATCAGGCTTCTCACCTCCTGCTCTGGCCATATTGGATTTCACATGGGTTCCCGAACATACAGTTGACTCTGCAAATCAGCAAGTTCTGCATCCACAAATTCTACTAACCCTGAATTGAAAATATTTGGGGAAAAAATTGTATCTGTACTGAGCTTGTTAAAACTTCTGTTCTTGTCATTATTCCCTAAATAATACAGTACCACAACGATTTACATAGCATTTACATTGTATTATGAATTACAAGTAATTGAAAGTATGCAGGAAGATATGCATAGGTTACGTACAAATATCACTCCCTTTTACATAAGGCATTTGAGCATCCGAAGATTTGGATATCCATGGCAGCCCTAGAACCAGTCCCCCAGAGCTGCTAAAGGAAATTGCACCATGAACTTCTAGCCTCCAGTTTCTTTCTGATCCATCTGACTGAGGAAGAGAAGTAACATCAACCCCAACAGCTATGTGGCCTTATTCTGATGGCTTCAAAAGTAGTATCTATTTAATTTTAAAATCATGCAACAAAGTAGATTTTAGCATCCCTATCTTAATGATAAAGCTGTTGGGTTAACTGATTAGTCAGTCAACTTATTTACTGAGGGATTTTTGATCAGACAGAGTCTGGAGTGAAATGAGGTAAATGGGACACTTATAGCCAATCATTTAAGGAGGCCCACAAGGGCCAGGTCCCTGAGGGGGTCCTCACCTAAGAGCCCATGCCTCCTTAAGAGCCTGACTGCCCCACTTGCCAGGTATTCTGATGGATTGGGGGAATAGAGAGATGGACAGAGCACATGCCTTCACAAAGTTAGGGCTCACTGCTCTCTTGCACATTCAGGAAAGCGGTCAGGATGCAAATGTGGGTCCTTCAGGCCACTCTCCCAGGGAATTACAGGTTTGCTGCTGGGAATTGTTTATAGTGATGACTTCAGGCTTTCTATGAGGACATTGCAGGACAGTAAGAAGTTCATGGTGAGGGCTCACCACCCTAATTCATCTGGAGCAGCTCTGCTTTTGTTTATTTCATATGTAAGGATCTTGCTTTCAATTTATTTAAAAAATAAATCCACTGTTTAAAAGAATGAGCCAAGACAAACTCACTTTTCAGGCTCTGTCAGCTGTATGTATCTGTGTGTGTGTGTGTGTGTGTGTGTGTGTGTGCGCGCACATGCGTGTGTGTGTTGCATATATAAATTTGCTGCCCTCTTGTACAGTCCAGGAAACTGAAGTTCAAAGCTGGAAGAAACCAAGTAATTTGTCCAAAACTACAGTGTAAATCAATGGTTCTCAAACAAGAGTGATTTTTGTCCCCAGGGGCATTTGGACATGTCTGAAGACAAGCCCGATGTCCATAGCAGGGGAGTGGGTGCTACTGTGCAAGGAGGTCTCCAGAACAAAGAATTAGCTGAGGTTTAGTGAACTTCTTGTAAAGGGAAGAGATAGGGTGTCACCTACATCTTATGCTCTCAACACCTGCTCTGCTGGCACACAGGATTTAAAACCCACTGGGTTCTTCAAGGCAGATCCTCCAACCTATCCTTCTTGTCTATGCACCTAGCCTCTCTCATCCTTCTGACTCGGAGCTAATGCTGCCTCTCCCATGATGCCTTGTATAATTGTATCAGTCAATACAGAAGTCTTCTTCTTCTAAATTCCCATTTATGTAACACCACTTTTCTTAGTGTATTTTCCTCTCTTTTTCCCATTATGAAATGGCTTCCCTATACCCTTGTATGTACTCGTTTCTGATTCCCCCAGTCCCTCCAACTCTGAGCCAGTGGCTTTGTATCTCATTTGCAATAATTATTTTGTGAATCAAGTAGACTTTTTCTGCCAGTCTTACTTGTTACAGAACTGCTGAACCTGGGACTAAGTGTGGGGTCCACTTACAAAATGACTTTCTAGTCACATGCGGCAGGGGCCCCCAGTGCCACCATGAATGTGTCTCTGAAGTGGCTCCTCTTTGATCCATTGGTCATCTGCCACACGCCCAGCATGAGGCATGGGACCCAGAAATGAACCCAGAGTGCACTGTGAGAAAGATGTCTTTTACAACAGGTGTGCGGAGGGATTCTGTTGGTCTTCAGGAGAACATCATTATATGTTTCAGTTCACGAGGGCTGACATAACTATGTAGCATATTCCGGTGGCTTAAACAGCAGAGGCTTATCTTCTCATAATCCTGACAGCCAGAAGTCTAAGGTCAAGGTATCGGCAGGTTGGTTTCTTCTAAGGCCTCTCTTTGGCTTGCAGATGGCAGTCTCCTTCCTCTGTTGTCATGTGGTGTTCTCTCTGAATGCATCTGTGTCCTAATCTCCTTTAAAGGACACTAGACATATTGGATAGGAGTTACCTCTATTAACCTCTTTAACTACTTTAAAGACCCTCTCTGCAAATGCATTCATGTTTTGAAGTACTAGGAGTTCGGGACCTCAACAATGGAACTGGAGAGGGGTGGTAATTCAGCCCATAACACCCTAAAGGGTAGATTGGGGTTGAAAACTGTGCATCTTAAGGACTGACAATGCTGATTGCAAATCTGGTTGAGGAGAGAAAGACTGAGCTATTACCAGACTTAAAACAGTTGCATCTGTCAGTTTTGTTAATCGCCACTTCAGAGAAGGGAGTGCAGGGTCCAAGTCCAAAAGCACTGAGCAGGCATGTATGTTAAAGTAAGAAGAATCTCCAGAGCCTGGCATCATTGGGCATGCCAACTATGGAGAAGACTCAGGAAGATTCCAGAGGGAGAGTACCTAGACAGGCATTAGAAGGGAGGAACAAGGGACAGAATGGGGTATTGGGAAAAACACCTGGGCAGAGTCAGGCTGCCTGATTTTGAGATTATGCCCTACCATTAGTAAGCTGTGTGACCTTTGACACGTCACTTGTCTTTTGTGAGCACAGATGTCCACTTTTGTGAATAAGTCTCTGCTCCTCCTACGCAAGTTGTTAGGTGTCAATAGCTAGAAATGTGCTGTCACCTCTGGGACCTTCAGATAAAGAACTCTGGGTGATGCCCTTGTTCTCCTGAGTTGAGAAAGCTTACTCTGAACCTCACATCCTGCCTGCATTCACCTGGGGAGGATGCCTGGAACGCCACCACAGGCAAGTCACTCAATTATATTAATTTAAGGAGCATTGAATGTTGCTGCTATGGGAGTGGGAACACATGAAAACTAGACTCTGAAGGCTTCCCAGGACAGCTGAACTTCCTTGGCCTTGCTGTGGGCTGCTTCCTGACATCTGAATCTGAGGCTCTAATGAGCATTTCTCACACTGACAGGGCACCTGTCTGCCATGGAGCAGTGTCAGACAGAGGTGCTAACACTGGGAACCTTGGGCCACTTCTAGCTGAGCAAGTTTGTATTTGCAAATGAACTGATTGCTCAGCTTCAATTTGTCTGCTTGTTGAACTCTGTAGGAGACAGAGTGCTCTGAGCAGGTGTCATGAACGCAACAGGTGCCATGGAGATTTTTTTTACCTGTCTCACAGAGGGGTGGTGTTGCGGCAGGACAGGAGAGAGGGAAGGAGCAGAGGGCATTAGCTGCACGTTGATGGGTGGAAATCCTGGCAGTATCCTGTCACTTACCAGTCATAGGGCTTTATGTAAGTGCCTGTACCTCATTTGCAAAATGGGATAATGATTTGCTTTTGGGTTTAGTATGAGGATTAAGATTTTAAAAATTAAAGATCCTAATAAAGTACCTGACACAGTGAAAAGGAAAGAAGAAAGAGAGCTAAAAAGAAAGAGAGAAAGGTGCTTTAAGTATATATGTTGTAAATGCCAAGCATCTTGCATGAATTAAACAAATTCTTTCACTCACTGTAGCTTTATTAATGAGGTGTTCTTACTATTCTTCTACCATATGTGGTTGGCCAAAAACCTAGCCCAGGTAGAAGATCTGAATGCTGAGAGATGTAATTCATTGCAGGTGTTTGAGGGAGTTCTTTTTTTTCTTTTTCTTTTCTTTTTTGAGATTAAGGACTATAGGAGAAAATGAGTACCTTAGAGATGGAGATGACTATACCAGATAGAGGGCAAATAAGATGAATAATAATAACAACCACAAAGCAATACCAATAGCAACTGTTTTTAAGAGGCAGTTGAGCTGGCTGTGTGTAAAGATTCTGGAATTGGACTGCCAGAGTTCATAGCTCAGCTTGGTCACCTTACATTTTTATTCTTAGGAAAGTCACTAACATCCTTGAGTCCCCATTTCCTCATCTATAAAATGGGGCTAATAACAGTGCCCATGTCATAGGTTTGTTTTGAGGATTAAATGTTTACACGCACATCAAGCACTTCTGGTGGTAGCTGGCACATGGAGAACACTCAGTACATGATAGCTACTTCTCACTGTTTTTTCCAAACACTGACATTTGCATATAAATTTCTGATCACATGGTGATCACCCAGTGAGACTGACTGTTGAGGATGGTGGCATGTGTTTTTTTTTCATCTGATCCTCATGTGATCCTATCACCAAGAAGTAGATGGTATTGGGCCCATTTTATAGAACAAGGAACTGATAGGCAGAGATGTACCTAGTTTATCCAAGGTCACACAGGATTAGAATTATCTTGCTGATTCTACTGGTGGGATTCTTGGTCAAGATCCCTATATAGAGAAGCAAGAGCTCCTGTTTTCTAACCAGTGTGTAACTTCAAAGAGAGGTTCTGTGCTATGGTTGGGGTCTCCTGGTGTGAGTGTGTGCCGAGGACAAAGACAGGGCAAGCTTTCCAAGGTTGGGCTGGTATGGACTGGAATTTAAAGAGTCTGGTGCACTGAGATTCATTAAACAGATCTGGGATGAGCCTATCACCTGCAATTGTGAAACCTTGAATAAAGTAAAATCCAAGCAGATTCCAAAGAAGACATTTTTCTTAGAGGCCACAAGAAGAAAGAGACCTGTCTCAGTGCAGGCCAACTGAATAGACATTTCCTGAGCATTTACTGTGGGCCTAGGTTTTAGTTTCACCATGGTAAGTGAGATCTCTTCTGCCCTGCAAGGCCTAGATCTTGCTGAGATGAAAGTAGCAAGGCTAATTCCAGTTCACCCCTGTTGATGGGGGATTAAACACCCAACCAAATATTTATGGGATTTCCATCATGTGTGAAATTACACTTGAGGTGCTGGGGATACTATGATGGACTTCTGTTAGCTTACAAGGGAGCTGGCCCTTGTATCAGGGCATGGTATTGTAGTTGGACACATCAAGGGAGGCAAGGACCCATGAGGAAGTTTTTGTTCATTGTCTCACCACCAGGAGATCCTTGAGTTATGAAGAGTTAAAAAGAGGGAAAGACAGGAGATAGACTGAGTTTTCTCACTGCCATTACTGGACACCTGAAACTTTGTAAGCCTTGTTTTTCTCAGTTGTATTATAGGCATAATGATTTCTGTCTACTGCCTCAGAGGGCACCATCAGGGTAACCAAAGATGGTGAGTAGACTAGTCACTAGTCACTGAGTGCTGTACAGAAGGGGACTATGCAAGCTAGGTGAACTTGAAACCAAACTCATAGGGAGAAAAATGAGGCTAAGTTCAGGTCTAAGTGAACATTTAATAAATATTATTTCCAAAGCATTCACCATGTACCAGACACTGTCCTGACTTTCACCTCATGTAATCATCTGAACAATGCTGCAAGGTAGCCCTGATTCATCCCATTTTATGAATGAGGAAATTAAGGCACAGAGATATTACAAGACTTGGTAAAGATTATGCATCAGGCAAAAGGTAGGATTCAAACTTAGGAAGGATGAGTTCTTGTAACTTCTACCCTATTCTACCTGTCCTGGGGTTAGATGATCCAAGGAGTTCAGATGGCAAGTGCCAAGACTGAAAATTACATCTTGATCTTAGAAATCACCTCTTATTACAAAAGGGAGAGGGAGGGAAGGAGGAAAGTTGGAATGATGGAGTGAACAGGGGAAGAAGAAAAGAGGGAGGGAGAAAAGGGAAAGAAGAAAGAAGGAAGGAAGGGAGAAAGAAAAGAGGCACAAAATAATGTTGGGAAATGTTGAATCCCACTGGCTTTGGTGAATACCACAAATGTTTACTGAACACCTGGTCTTGCAGCCCTGCTTGAAAGAATTTGAAGATACAGTGTTTTTGTCCTCAAAACATCATTGTCTAGCCTCTGGATGTGCTGAAAAGGACATTGTTTGGGAAGCAAGGGACCTGAGTTCAAGTCACCCCTGCAAACCTGGGGTACAGATTGATAGTGAACAATTGTTGCTCTCTTTTAAATAGAAAAGCTCTTCAGCTCTTTTCTCTATAGGAATTCTGAATTAAAAATCATTTGGGAAAATAAAGTGATTTTTTTTTTCCTAAAACAATTTGAAGACAATGGGTCTTAATTATCTCAGAGGTCCTTTCCAACGCTAGGAGAAGGAGAGAATAATAGTTCAATTTAGAAATATTGGGAGAAGGTCAGTAATTGAATCTTTGAGTAGCATTGCTTTCAGAAGATGCTAATTAGTCAATTTTAATGAGTAGCTTATAGTTCAAACTAAGATCTTCTTTTGCCTGAAATTACAACAGCCTCTTAACTAAGTCTCCCAGAATCTACTCTGATCACTTCCTAATTTATGTTCCAAAAGGCCCTCAGAATTATTACTTAACAAGCAAATTCAATCTTGTCCTGTCCTTGCTTTAAACCTTTTGGTGACTGCTCATTTGCTTTTGGTAGAAAAAGTAGAATTTTAAGGTGACCTACAGATCTGCCATTTTCTGCCCATCTACACCTCTTACATCATGTTTCACACCTGTTGACTGGTCAGCTACAGCCCCACACTTGATTTTCTGTTCACTAAATGTATGCTGCTCACACCCACCCCATACAGTCACCATATAGTGTACTCCTTTCACCAGGAACATGTCTACCTCTTTCCATCATTTTGTCTTTCCCTTGAAACAATAGTCACTACCCTTCCTTTACATCTCAGCACCAATGTTCCTTCCTCAAGAACAGCTTAGCTCCATTGAAAGGTTTTCCCAGGACTTGTTTTATGTGCTTTCTTGGCCGTCCAACTTCTCAGCTGAATTGCAACTCTCAGTTTACCATTCTGCCTTTGTGTGTGTTTGTAGCAGTGTCTGTCTCCTACATGAGACATAACTCATAACTTCCTAGCATAGTACCTGGAACATAGTAGGTACTCAGAAAACTTAGTTTAATAGATAAAGAAATAGATTATTTTCTACTGAGATTGTGGCCCCTTCTGAAAATTGAGTCTATAAGCATATAAATAATCTAGGGATTTTTCTACATCTGTTGAATATGTAATCTCTTCCTCATTCGCCAATGAAGAAACTAAGACCAAGGAAGTGAAATGACTTTTCCAAGTTCACTGGGGAATTTTTGAAGAGACCATGACTAAAATTAAGTTTATCAGACTAACAAACAGTTCAGGCACTTGGTAAAATGGAAATCACAAATGGAGATTTCAGCTGACCTGGATCCAAATCCCACAAATATCTCTGACTAATCTTATCACTTCGGGAAATGTTCCTTATTGGGGAAAATTTAAAAAGAGGATCAAATAGACACTTCTCAGAGCTTATTCATTCAGTAAAATGAAGCAAAATTCATATTAGGTTTATGTAATGTTGGTGTGATTTGTTGTTTCTTTCCTGAATCTTACTATCACCTGACTTTTTAGAGATCATAGTATTGTGAGGCAAAGCAGATCCATGGAAGATTAACTTGGCGGCAGTCAGTATAATTATTTGCATTTTCCAATGACTCTTGGTCTTTGGTTTATTTTTACTTCTCAAATTCACATGGCCTTGACCTGGTGGTCCAGGCTGCATCCAAGCACAATGTAATTATGTATTGTCAAGATGAAAATTTCTCGGAGGCATCAACCTCAGGCTTCAATCTTGGGGCCATCACTTCTGAACCCATGTCAGCTATTAACGTATTTCCCTATCCATCCAGTGTTTAATTGGTTCCTATATAAAGATTCTGGCTACCAGGATAATCACGATTGCTGATCAGATGACCCGCAATCTCCACTATGGTTTTCATTCTTCTCTCTGAATCATGCTTCTTACCTCTGGATTGACTCTCCATACTTTCCTGTAGTGGGTCAAAAGGATGTGGCTTCTTTACATTTTACTGCACCCAAGTCAGATTTGACTTATTAGACTGACAGTCCTCGCCTTGCCACTTATTAGGTATATAACCTCCACAGGCCTCTAAACCTACCCAAGCCCTCTGTTTCCTCATCTGCATGGGCAGGATGAGAACAGCTACCCTGTGGAATTGGTGTCCCATTGATTTTATGTGATGAAGTTGATAAGCCTGCATAACCTTTAAAGAAATGCACAGATGTAGCATGAATATAACCAAGTGCAGTTAGTGGCCCTGGGGATTTGATGATGATACTGTTTCTCTTTCCAAAAGAGTAGATGTTTCCATTGTATAAGACAAAGCATGATCTTACCATATAGTGGAGCAACAGGAGAACATTGATTCTTACAACTCTTAAGTCTGACAGACTAGGGTGTGGGGCTACCATTTACATTTCCATGTAAACTAGGACCAGTAAGAAGGGATCCAAACTTCAGGTTCCTAATTGGTATGTTGGAGATGATAGTAATACCTAACATAAAAGATCCAGTAATAGTACTTATATCACATACGGCTCCTTTAGCATGTAGTCAAAAATCAAAGAACAAGGCTTCCTGTTAGACAAACTTGGGAGACCAAAAGTTTTGAGTGAATAGAAAAAATGAAATTGAAAAAATGAAATTAAAGGAGGAATGAAATTGAAAATATTATATATGTATGTATATATGTCTATGTATATATATATATTTAGCATACATGCCATATATAAATAAACCATTTTATTTTAGCTTAAATTTTTAGCTTAAATAAAAAACATTTTATTTTAGCTTAAATAACCATTTTATTTTTAGCTTAAACCATTAAATTTTAGCTTAAAATTTTATTTTAGCCTAAATTGTACGAGTGTGCATTCCTTGGCGAGATTTTGAAAGAAGAACTAAAAACTCTTTTCAAAATATTGGTATATTTTGTTTTCCATTCTACTGGCTTTCTTGTATAAACTACACTCATAGTCATATAATATTTCCCACTTTAGCTTATACAAAGCGAGGCAATATTTTAGACACTTAAGAAACAATTTCAATGTTTCTAGATTTTTATAATACCTCCCAATCTTTCTCAGTTACTTCCTCTTTATTTAAATAGATGGCCATTTTGGTTAGTAAGTGATCTTTATAGAATTTTTCAACAGAATTCAAATGAGTTTTCACAGAGAAGAGCAACTCACACATTACTGATTTATTTTACTCTTGATTTCATGATATACTAATAGCAGATACTGTAACTGGGAACTGAAGTTCCACTGATCAACTCTACTAAAATCAGGAGACAGAGGTTAGTGAAGAAAATAGGTTATTGAAAACCAGCATTGAAGAAGACAGAGGAGACCTTTTCCGTCTCAACCCTTCATCTTTGAGGGACCCAAGAGCATGAACAGCCTTTATAAAGAAGAGAAGGAGTATAGTGAGACCCAAGACAGCAAATATACACACATAGATTCATCGAGGCTGTAACTCCTCGGAAAATCCTCAAGGTCTCAGTTTCCCTGGGGTCTTCCTGAGGCAGAGGGCAGCCCCTGCCCTTCATATTCAGAAGAGGAAACTGTAGACACCAAAAACAAGTTCTCAGAGAACTGGTTTTAAAATATAAACTTGAAAAAAGAGTTGCTTTTAATTTTTTAAATTTTGTTTGTTCTAATTAGCTGTACATGACAGTAGAATGCATTTATACATTTTGATAGATGATCATATCCAAATAAAATGTAATTTCTCATTTTCTGATTGTACATATTGCAGAATCACATCGGTCATGCAGTCACACATGCACATGAGGTAGTGATGTTTGTCTCACTCTACTATCATTCCTCCCCCCAATCCCCCTCCTGAGTTGCTTTTTATTTTAAAGAGACTCTGTTCCAATACAACTGGCATAGACAGGAACAAAGAAATCAGGAAATCTGTCTGTCATTGGTGGAAACAGAAATGTGTGGCATCTAAAGAGCACACCAGCCAGGAGCACTCAGTGTGTCACACGCATTGATGCCACATTTATCTGATGGAAGGGGGACTGTCAGTTTCCTGGCAATCACTTACACAAAGGTCAGTTACAAGAGCTTGTCCTGTTGAAGTCCGAAGCTCTTATTCTTAGTAACTTGCCCCTATGAGTGGAGCAAATTGCTCCAGGTCATACAGCAAGAAAAAACAAAGAAAAATGACAGAAATCGTGGACACTTATTGACCATTTATTATGCACCCGATACAGTATTAAATGCCTTACATGAATTAACTCATTTAATCCCTACAGCAACCCTATAAAATAGGTACTATTTTGCTTCCCATATTATAGGGTTTGGGTAATAATAAAGATAAATGATACGAGAGAGGAGAAGGAACCCGTTCCAATTGTGGAGATTGGAGAATCCCCTCCCTCTTTGCCAGGATTACACTATTCACCCTTCGATTTTCAGACTATCCTCTGGTTTCTGAGGATGCACTGCAGCAGGTGGCAACGACCTACTGTGTTTCTTTACTGCATCTCGCATATCATTTTTTGCCTAATACTTCGCCATGTTTGCAATGATATGTTCCATCCCAGACTTCTTTTACCCAGCCACAAATTCTGTGAGGGTGGAGACTCTGGTTTTGTTTGGGTTTTTGTTTTGAGCTAACCAGTGAGTGCATCCTGGTGACCTGTAACAGGCCCGGGACATAAGGATGCAGCATGTGCTGAACTGAAGTGAGGGAGCATTTCAGATGGGAGCTGAGGATGGCGATGCTTTGAACTTGCAGAGAAGAGGATGGTTTTCTATTTAAGAAAACATTATATACTTATGAAGAATTGAAAGTGGGATTAATTCATCCAGAACTGGGAAATTAGAAGTCAGAGACTTTGTGCATCAAGATTAATTAAGCATACACTGGCTCTGGAACCAGTCTGGTGTTAGATCCTATTGAGTAGTGTGCTAGGAGTCCTCATCTCTAAAATAAGGATAATGACCTTAAAATGAGAATAATGATAATATCGCCTCCACACAGTCATGGTGAGAATTGCCTAAGATTTATATGTGATGTTCCCCAGCACAAAATAAATGGTTAATAAATATTAGTGCTTAGTGTAATTTGTTCTTACTGTTATGAGTAAGACCAGACTGGTGTGTTGGGATGAAATTACAGAGGGATTAAATACCTGGATGTCTTAATCTTATCTTAATCTTATCTCTTGCAGAGGGATTAAATACCTGGCTATCTTAATCTTATCGTCTAGGTGATAGGAAGCTTTTGGGAAGGAGAAATAGAAGGGATGCTTTGGTTTTGTAAACATTCTCTCTCTGGTAGCCTTTTGAAAGATGAACTAGAGAATTGATGGACTCTTCCCCCTGAATGTACGGAGTTCAGTGTTCCTCCCCTGTGTTGACATGAGCATCACCACTGATCAAGCTGCAGTGGCACCTCAATGGCTGCCAGATGGCTGGGCCTCATGCCCAAAGTTTCGATTCTGCACATCTGGGATGGGTCTTAGGTTTGAGGTTATACTGATGTTGCTCGTCTTGGGACCACACAAACATTAGATGTGAGCTCCCCCCACTACATGAATGTAGTCTCACCTTGATGTATGTTTGGTAGAAACCAAATAAAACTGAATTCCCCAAAGTGAATCCTACAGGATGTTGGGAAGGGGAGAAACCAAGTGGCGCCTGTTGTTGAATAAACTAAGAAAATGTTTAATTAAGGAAAAATAAACTAGAGAAAGGGTCAAGTTTGCACATTTCCAAATTTACTTGGCCAAGAGTCCTTCAAGTTTTCAAGGGATTCTGTTCCTCGGAACACAGGAGGACCCAGGCTGTGTAGTGTCATGCTTAACTGGCAATTTCTCTTCCTGTCAATGGAGATCCCAGTCCTCCAGGTAGTCTTCTTCCAGTGGAGCTTCCAACATCTCCTGCCCAAGCAGCTGTTAATGGCTTTGCATCCCTGCAGGTAGCTTCCCCGCTGAGAAGTGGCTTGACTGCTCCCCAGCAGTTGCCATGGTAGCTGCAGGAAGGTGCTCCATTTCTGGCATAATTAGGAAATAAATTTACCCTATTTGGCTTAGGGACAGTCCTAATCCTGAAAAGTAAACTATTCTCAAGACAAATACCTTAAGGATAGGTTATTTCAAAGTTCTACACTCCAGATTTTATCTGATCCTTGTTATAACCCGTGGAGAAAACAAGAACAAAATTTGGTTTCCCCATTTACAGATGAGAAAACTGACTCACAGAAATTAATGATATGCTTGAGATTATGAAATAATATTCCTTCTTCTGATGACTCCTACATAGACACAGTCCTCTTGTCAGAATATTTATAATAATATTTGTACTGGATCTCCACTCATTCATTCTTACATTCAATAGACATTTGGTGAGTACCTACCAAGTTTCAGACATTATAGACTTTATACAAGGGCTAGTGTTAGGTTGGAGAGCAAAACAAAACAAGTCATTGCATATGGCCCCTTCATCTTCAAAGGAATAAAGAAGTAGCCTGCCCTTCTCATGCTTCAGACATCTCTGAGTTCTTCTTTTGGCTCTCCATGCACAGCCAACTTGAAATCTAGTAGACCTAAAAAGAATGACTGAAGGACTGGTCCTGTCACACTTTACAATGGCAATCACCTTTGGAAGACTAGATGACCAAAAACTATGAAATTGTATGTCATACATGGACGGGAGCCTTAAAGATCATCATCTCTACTACCATTATTTTATTAAAACAGAGGAGAAATGTCCTGCCCAGAGTAACTGTGTTTGCTTTATACTTTTGTGTGATGAACTACCACGGCTGTAAAGGCTAAAACAGCACAGGCTGGTTATCTGAGTTCCCATGGGGAGGAGTCTGGGTCTGTCATAGCCAGACATTCTGCTTATGGCTCAGAGCTGAGATCAACTTTTTGGCCAGACCAGGCTCTTCCCTGTATGCTCTGGGGAAGAAGGGCTATCAAACTTCTGCTGGTAGTTGGTAGAATTCACCTTTGGAGTTGTAGGACTGGCTTCATATCCTTGCTGTTGGTTGACCAAAATTCATTCTGAGCTCCAAGAGGTCGTGCTCCAGTCATTGCATATGGCCCCTTCATCTTCAAAGGAATAAAGAAGTAGCCTGCCCTTCTCATGCTTCAGACATCTCTGAGTTCTTCTGTCAACAAATAGAGATCATTCTCAGCTTCTTAAAGATTCAACTGATTAGATTAGATCTACCCAGCTATATATCCTTTTGTTAGGTCAAATTCATTGTATAAAATTACACAATCATTGGAGTGGTATCTTGTCATAATCACATGCTCTGGGATTAGATCCTGGGATCTTGGAAAGGGAGAAGGCATTGTAGAATCCTCCCTAGAATTGAACCCAGCACACTCCACCACTGAGCCACATCCCCAGCCCTATTTTGTATTTTATTTAGAGACAGGGTCTCACTGAGTTGCTTAATGCCTTGCTAAGTTGCTGAGGCTGGCTTTGAACTCGCGATCCTCCTGCCTCAGCCTCCCAAGTGCTGGGATTACAGGCGTGCACCACCACACCCGGCTTGGCTTGATCATTATAAAGCAGGAAAGAGAGATCCTGAGTTCTCTTTGGGAACCCAAGGTTCATAGTGTTCTGAAAATCTATTGATGTATAACATATTGACCTATATAGAGGAACTTAAAACACTAATCCATAAATATGTTCATGTTCTATGAATCAGAAGTTCATGCTGGGATTGGCTGGGAAATTCCATTGCACATGTAGCAGATTAGAGTCACTGCTGTTCAGCTATCAACTGGGCAAAATGGAGGCTCCAGGAAGGCCTCACTCTCATGGCAGTGCCTTACAGAGATGGTCAGAAGGCTGGACTTCACTGGGTGCTCTCCCTATCTGGGTCTCCACATGGCCCTCCAACATGGTGGCCATTTTGCTAGAAGGGGTCTTCAGGCTCCAAGAGGAAGTTTTCCAAGAGACAGTTTGTAGAAGCTACTGGTCCCTTCGGGTCCCAGTCCATAAACTGTTGGCTCTCTGCTGTTTTATTGTATTGGTTTTAAAAAAGTGACAGAGTTTGTCCAGATTCAAGGAGAAGGTACATAGATTTTCTGTCTCTGTAGGAGGAATATCAAACCATCTGACATATCTAGCAGGTTTTTAATTTGTTTGTTTTCCAGGGTGGCACATTTTAGAGCAGAGAAGAACACACTTTTCAGAGATCTTGTGAGGAAATGTTTTGTAATGCAAAGCTGCCCTTTAGAAACTTTGTCAACCAAGATTTCTTTTAGTAGATTTATCTTAACCCCCTTGCTGAATGCTTCTCCTCAGGGTCATGTTTAGTTGTTGTGTCATTATTGTTGTTGTTGGTTGTTTTTCTTGGAAGTCTGTTATGGGGGGACCATTTCCTATGAGTTACTATTATTTTATTATTTGATGGACGTACATACAGTGTGAGTACTGGAAGACGAAAGGAAGATATACTTCCCATTGCTAAGTATTCCAATTATGGAATAATCCCAAATATGCATTCTAGAACTGGTAGGGAGCAGTACCACAGGAAAAAAAAACCTGCTCTGAGATGGATCTGAGTTAAAGCCCCATTGACCAGTGACCACCTCTCTTATTCTGACTGGTGGACCCCAGTGACATTTTGCATCTCCTGGAATTAGTGTCAGTTCGGAGTCAGTGTCCAGTAATCTTCTAAAAGTTAACTATTTCCTTTCCCCAATGCACAGTCCCCCAGGTAAAATGTTGTAGGTGCCTTTGGAGAAGGCTGGGAGTTGCACAGTGTAATTCTTGGCAATGTGCAGGATCCTTCCTTACAGGGAAGATTTTGGTGCTAGGCTTCCAGGTACAACTCATGGGACCATCATGTCAGTCACTTAGTGTCTCAGGACTCAGTTTCCAATCTGTAGCATGAACCAGGTTTTGCCTAAGCACCATTCAGCTTTGGGATTCTGATATTCTACTACTACAAACCACCTTAAGGCTATTTCCCCCAGAAGTTACTTTGCTAGACCCTGACTACTGGTGTGTGTGTGTGTGTGTGTGTGTGTGTGTGTGGTTTTTGGAGGGGACAATAAAGGTGTTGGTCCACAAATATAGCCAGGCTATCCCAGGACAGCTGTCAATCACCAGAGCCAGCAAGTATCTCCCCAACCATGTGGCAGTGAAACTTTAAAGCTAAAAATACCTTCAGTATTTCTTTTCTATTTATGGGGCAAAGAAGTGAGGCCCAACACCACAGTGCCCCAAAGGGGTGGAGTGTGGATGAGGGGGCAGGGAGCTATGTGCTGGGGGCTGAGCACTGCACGAGGTCCTTTAAGCTAGCACTGGTGGGGTGTCTCCATTCCATCCATGTCTGTCATTCTGCATTTGTTGCAAGTAGTGCAATTGACTGACTTTGTCAACCTAAGGCAAGAAAATAAGCATCTCCAGTTCATTTTTATTGTTTTTAGTATTTTATTTTCCTGAGGCTTGGAAGAGAATCTGGAGGCTCATGGGATTGGATCAGAAACAGAAATAAGTTCTTACAATTTTTGTGGGTAGTTCTTTTTTATCCTACTTCAGAGGTACCTCCTGACTCTTTTTCCCATCTCCATCCTCCAAATCCATCCAACAAACTCACACTTGTACAAGTTATAATCCCCTGACATGACAAGTCCCTAGTGACCATCAGGACAGTACTTCTCCTGTCTGAGCCTCAGTGTTTCATGTTACCATGTGATTCATGATCTCCTTTTAGCCCAGCGAGGACACAGAGAGATCACAAAGATCGGAGTTAAACAATAAACACCAGGACTTCAGAAACTTTGAAAGTGATATAAAACTACCATGTCCAGCTGCCTTAATAACATTATTCTTATTGGTTGAAAGGATTTATGTAGTTAGTGTCTCATGGAAGTATTACGTACTGAGAGCAATGCAAACACTGGCAGTGAATTTTTACAAACTGAATTCACACATGCAAAGAGTACCTGGATCAAGAAATAAGGCCTTCTACCAGTTGAAAGAAAAGAAAAGGGAAGGGAAGGGAAAGTGGGAGGAAGGGAGGAAGGAAAAGAAAGAAAAAGAAAGAAAGAAAAGGAAAGAAAGAGGGCCTTCTCTGCACTGCAGCCCCCCATGTCCTCTTAGCCCAGGGCATGATTACCTTCTCGGTGAGGGAGTGACTCTGTTCACTGCTGCATCCACCCTACATCAATATTGCCTTTTTAAAATGCAACGTGGACACTTTGTGTCTTGCTCTTTCATCTTTTCATTCTTCAGTGCAGTTCCTAAATGTTCTTTTGTGGGGCTGTGGCCACCTCCTCCAGGGTAGCCCATAGGGTGCATGGACCCCCATTCCATTGCTGATGGCCATTTCCCTAGGCTCCAAATTGGGGCTCTCACAATACTGCTGCAATTGTGCACATGCCCGTTGGCAGGCTTAGGTAGGTACACATTGCACTGGGTGCTACTGGAGGAGGAATTGCTGGGACACAGAGTATTTACATATTCAGTTTCCTTGATATTGTAGTAAATACTTGCAGTTTCCCAAAATCGCTGAACCAAATAGCATAGTATTGTTCACTTCACATCTTTGCCAATATTTGGCATTTTTCATCATTTTATTTTGTCTTTTAATTTTATTTTACCCATCCTGATGCAGCAATATCTCATTGTGCTTTTAATATGCATTGTCCTGATGATGAATGAATTTGGGTTTCATGTGCTTATTGGCCTGTTGAATATCCATTTTTATGAGGATGTGACTGCTCCTACCATTTGCTTATGTTCCCTTTATGCTAATGACTTTCTTACTGAATTGTAGTACTTTATGTAATGTCTTATTCTGTTTAAATGACTAAAACAAAAGATCTTAAGCTGGGTGTCTTATAAGTAACAGAATCTTTTTCTTGCTGTTCTGGAAACTAGGAAGTCCAAGAACAAGGCATTGATAAATTTGGTGTTTGGCAAGGAATTGGGGATTCTCCATGTAGCTCAGCCTTCATTGGCTAGAAGGGATGAGGAGTCTCTCTCAGGCTTTGAATATAAGGGCACTAATTGCTTTTCTGAGAGCTCCGTCCTTATGACATAATGACCCCCAAAGGCAACACCTCCTAACACTATCACCCTGAGGATTAGGATTTCAACGTCTGAATGTGGGGGCCCCAAAAATTCTGACCATAGTATATATTATGAATCCAATCTTTTGTTGACCAGATTATTGCAAATATAGTCACTCATTGAGAATTAGGTTTTTCCTCTATGATAAGTGATTTAAAGAAATCTTTTCCTACTCCTATTCATTGACGTCATGAATAGATTTTCCCTGTGTTCTTTGGTGGTTGTTATTGTTTCACTTACATATGCAATCCATCTGTGTTGATTCTGGGATACAGATGAGGTTAAGTATCAAAATTCCTTTTGTTTAATGTTGATATTCAACTGACCTAGCAGCATTTGTTGAATTCTTCGTCCCCTAAATTTTTACACCTTTAGTTGCTGATTTCAAGAGGACCATTTGCCATGTGAGCTCAAGGGGAGCACAGTAGATTATTTTCATGAGAGGCAGTATGCACCTACTGTATGTCAGAAGCTCTCTGTATATGTCATCTTATCTGAATCGCAGAATATCCTTGAAAGGGGTGTGTTACAGTTCCATTCTGTAGTTGAGACAACAGAAGCTTAGAAAAGACAAGCAATTAGTTCAAGACTAAACAACTAGTAGCAGAGCTCAGATTCAAGATTCAATACATTTCTTTTTTTCCCCCAGACTCCAAAGCCCACATATAGCACTTTCCTGTACAAGTATCACGATGGCAGCATTTACTAGAACTATGGAAAATGAACAGCTAGTGACACTTGGATATTATGCTAAAATCAACTTGGCTGGTCTAATAAATGAGAGGGATATTTTCACTTGAGTCATTTATAAAACATGGCTGCTCCTTGCCTTTGGTAATGATGATGGTTTGGTCAACCATAACTTCCTTGCACGGGAAACCTCCCAGGAGTTTTGCATATTCAATTCTGCTTCTTAAGACAAGGTGCAGAGTAGGTATCACCTTCCCCATTTGAGAGATAAGAGAAATGAGTCAAAAAGGTCAGATGAGTTATTCAAGGTCAAATATCAAGGTCAAATAGCCAAGGTTAAATAGTCCATAGGATCCTGCACTTACTCACCCCCCACCCTCAGGCAGGGCATTGATCTAGAGGGTACTGTGATTCAGGGTTAAGCACTTTAGCCCCTTACAAGCCTCTCCTTTATTTGGGAGCCTTTTGTTTGGAGTCTTTCCTGGTCCAGCCCATCTACTGCCCCTGAAGAATGAATAAGGGCTCCTGCAGCCCTCCACCTGGGACCACCCTGCTGCTTTCGACCCTGCTGTCATCCCAGAAGCTTCTGGCTCCTTCCTTCACTTGTCTTCAGTGCAACCATGCCCCAAAGCAAAGCGCTGCATTTGAATATGCAGCTGATGTCGCCTGTCACCTCCTTGCAGACACAGAACTGTGTAATTGCAAAAATCGTTTCATAATCCTCCCCAATTAAGCTCCTGACAACCTAATTTTAAAGACCCCACTGGATTTTCACGTGGCTGCTCTCCTCGTTCTTCCTTTCGCTCTTCACCCCTGCCCTCCACAAGAAAGACCTGTTGCCTTCTCTCTACATTTTCAAACTAGAAAATATCCTCAGCAGGCCATAAAACCTCCTTTTGGTCTTTTCTTCCTGGTGGGTGATGAGCCACTCCATGAGACTCTGATATCATGGGAAGGACTGGGAGAAGAAAGGAGCATGGGTTATTAAGGCAATGATAGAAATTCAAATAGGGAGATGATTAAAAGCTAACTGTTTATCAAGGAAAAGTGATGAACAGACTGGGTCTGATGGGCAGTTATAATTCATACTAGCACATCTATAAACCTCCTTCCAGCTAAGCCCCAAGCACTCTGGCACCATTGACATATTCATCTTCTATCAGCACCGTTCCTTTCACACACACACACACACACACACACACACACACACCACCCTCAGCACAACAAAAGAACAGAGCATCCTCAGAAACCTAAAAACAACCATTTGTCTCCCCAGTTTAGTCTCTGGTCCATAGAGACTACCTTTTTTGGAGTCACCCAGAATTACTCAGAAGCCCATTACCATGTCAGAGAAACACCAAGTAGGGAGAACGGGACATAAATAAAAGAAAAATTCAGAACTGCAATTTCTTTCTTTCTTTTTTTTTTTTTTTTCATTTCCTCTCCACTTTAAAAAACATACTCCTGGTAGGCAAATAAGAGTTATGGATTAGAGTTTTCTATTTTAGCCTAGAACTGGCTCCCCCTTCCTTGGCACGCCTTTTGTATGATCTTCCCTAAAATACCACAGGCCAGGCACTGCATTCCCATCTTAGGCAAAACCTCCAATTAAAATCAGCGGGGAGGTTGCTTGAATTAGGAATCCCAGCCAGAGCTCCCCAGCCCGATGGTTCTGAAAGGGAGATGTGAGCCTTTGAAAGCACTGATGGGAAGCCCTGGGTGGCAGAGCCTCTGTCCTCCAAATGACGAGCGACTTCATGGGGAGACCTGTCATGTTGCCAGAAAATCCTGGCGGAGGTAAAGACAGAGCCAGCAGGGGAGTAGCAGAGGTGTCTCCATAGCCCTGAGCCTAGTTTATCTTCCAGTCTAGGGGTTTGAGGGTAAGGAATGGATAGCAGGGTGACTGAAGGAGCTTTGGTTGGGTTTGGATCCAGAAAGGCTGAACTCTGGCCTCTTGTGCTCCTGCTGTGTGACCATGGGTGAATCACAATGCCTCTCTGGCCTTCAACCCCTTCATCAGTGGAATGGAAGTTACTGGAGAGTCGTATCTCATAGGGGTGATGTAAGGATAAAGAGGTGCCTGTCATGAAGTAGAAAGCACTTGAGAAACACTGTTCTTCCATCTCAGCAACCAAGGCTCCTTGTTCAGGTCTGAACGTGAGGGAGATGGGCTGAAATTTGCAAGCCTTCTTGAAAGTTCTCTGTTTCTGTGATATGAGCTACTCCATTTGGAGACACTGTAGGGGCTTATCAATCAGGTGCCAGGGGTTTCCAGTTTAGAAATGAAAACACAGCTTCCCGCCCTGCCGTCCTTCCCCCAGCCCTCCCTTCTCTCTGCTGGCTCCTCACCAGAATGAATTGAAATCTCATCCAACAGAGAGATGCTGATTTGGAGGTATTGGAGTTCAGCTTTGGATGCAAATGGAAGACACTAGGGATCCCTAGGGACCAAGAAAAGCATTTTAAAACCCTTTCCTTGTTGCCTTGCACTGACTGTCAGTTTTGTAAGACCCTCCCCTCCGGAGCTGGCCTATTAAGCTGCTTCTCTGTTGCCAGGGTTGAGGCAGCCTGTCACCAACCAACCTGGGAAATGGTATTTATAGATCACAGTCCCTCCTATCCTGGGTCCCCAGTCTCTCCTTGTGCACTTATCGGTGAGCCCCAATTATCTGTGATTGGAGGAGAGGGACCCTGGCAGGTCCAGAGGAAGCGAGGAATGTGATAATAGGTCCTTCACACGCTCAAACTTTCTGTGTTTTTCCGTTATCTCAATTTATTTCTCATCTGGTGGCTTGCTTCCTCCTTACCTGCCTTATGGTAGTAATTTCACATTGTGGTTTGCAGAAGAAAGCTCGCCCAAGCCAGAGGTAGAGTCTGGTGTTTGTGGAGTAACTGTGGGATCTTAGACAAGTTATCTCACGTCCCAAGGACTCAGTATCTTCATCCACAACACCAGGACAGCTACACATGTTGCTCAGGGGACATGGGCATGAAGAGCCTCCTGCACCCTGCCTGTTGTACAGAGTGCTCAGTAGCTGTAAGCCACAGACTCCCTCAGCTGGATCAGAGTGCCACCTGCAGTTGAGCCTTCCAGAGTTGTGACTCTCAATCGTTATCATTCAGACCACCGTCTGGAGAAGGAGAAGGTATAGGAGGTTGTTCAGATTGAGGCTGATTTCACATTATTGGAGTTTTCTTGTGTTAAAAACAAATACACCCCCCCCCCAAAAAAAAAATGGAACTAGCTCGTTTTTCTGGATGTAATCTGAAGATGAAATATTGAAAAATGAGGAAGTGCTTCACTGACCTTGGGAATCAGGGTTTCCTGGTAACATTGGTCCCGCTCTGATATGGGAGAGGGATGAACCACTAGCCCACTCCCAGGTGGCCCATGCAATGTCCACATTCCTTGGGTCTGAGTTCTGACCAGTGACTCTCAGCGGAGGGATTCCGTTTCTGTACCACCCACTCTTGCTGCGTCCCTTCACCTTCTGCCCTCCCAGTGGCTGGTGTAGTTCCCGCCGCTCATCTTCGCCACCTGCTCCCTGTCACTCTGACCCCAGGTCCTTTCCTCTTCTCTGACCATCCTTCCCTATGCTCCACCTTTTCCCTTCCTCTTTCCCGCAGCCTTGCCCTCCAGGCTCCCCCTGAAACCACCTCCTTTCCAAGTCCTCTAGCTGTATCATTAATGCCTTCTTTGATGCAGCCCACAACCTCATGATTATTCTGAGGTCAGGAGATGCAGGTGCTGCGCAGCTCGCTGATGCCTCTCAGAGGGCCTCTGTCCGCAACCCCTCCTGCTCGACAGGGCTGGAATCCTAATGGGCCACCAGCCCCACTCCTCGTGGCAGCATCACCAGGAACGTTCATCTTTTTATGCCCCCCCTCCCGAGGATTCTGAGAGCGTAGCCACAATGGGGCATTGATTCAAGGAGTGGGGGCTGCGGCCCCGACAAAGGGTCCCAATGATGAGACACGGGAAAGGGGGCGCTCTACGGGGTTATAGAATGCCTTGCAGATGGGGACAGAGGAGCTCTAAATGGGGTACTGTCCTGTCACTTGGAGAGGGAGTGACAGGAGCAAGTGTGGGCCATTTGAAAGAGGCATTTTGAAATGACGCTCTTGTCAGATGGAATCACGCAATCAGAGCCGCGTGGAGGGCCCCTGCAGCTCGCAAAAAATATCAGATGACTCACTCCCCAATATTCAGTCAATGTTCTGGTTGGGGAGGTGAGAGCCACACAGCTCATTATTATTCCAGCTCCGTGTTCCTGAAGGCCGGGCCTGCTGCTGTTCTCCAGGCTGTAATAGGATTGGTCTCACGAAGCAGAGACCGGGGAGGCCTGGAGCGGTGTGGGCGGATGGTATGGAAAGCTGATCCTGCAGTCCTGAGGGGAGACAGAGGAGTCTGTTTCTCTTTTTTTTTTTTAATGAAAAATATTAACGTTCTTTGTTCATTCATTCAGCTACCATTCATTCATTCATTCAGCAAATGTTTATAGAGCCAGGCGCTGTGCTGGGTGCTTGGGGAAGGAGAGGCCCCTCCTCTGAAACCCAAAAGCTTGGAGGGAAACTGACAAGGAAACCAGGGGTCCCACTGCCATGTCTGGGGCTTGGTGGGGTGGTCTTGTTGGCAGGGGCAGGAATGGTTCTGTGCATTTAAAAGGCAGAGAGTTTCAAAAAGCTAATTATTCCTCCATTTTCTCTCAGCTGATAAGCAACTCATTTGAAGCAAGGCATGCCAGGAAGCCATTTCAACAGTATCCATTTTCAAATGGATATTACAAAATGGCTACCCTCTCACCAGAGAGAGATAGCGAAATCTTTGAGAGTGTCTCAGTGCCTTCAAAGCAAATGCTTATTCTCTGGGATAAGAGTACTTTTTTTATTACTACCTTTTCCATAATTGCTCTATGCCGGGCTTTTCTAAGCTCTTTAAATATATTATCTCACTGAATCCTTTCAGCAGCCACACAAGATGAGCTTTATTATCCCTATGGTAGATATGGATACTGAGACCTAAAGAGAGGAAGTGACTTGCTCCCAGCTCCAGAACTGAGTTTAAACTCAGTTCTTCTTGGGTCCACATCCATGCTTTTCAGCACTAGGCTCCACTGGCTCTTGGTGCTCATGCCTTGGTCATTGTGGCTCATCAGTGCAAATGATAACGCACATGGTTTGCTACCATTTCCCACCCCCCCACCAAGGTTGGAATGGGGAAATCAACACCTATGTCCATCTTCCTAAGATGAAGATCCTGAATAGCAGATACCACCATGTCATCCACATCACCATCACACATGGGCCTTAAGAGAGGTCTTCTTGCCTCTTGATTGACTGATACTGCAGAAAGCAATAGCTACAAGCCAGGAGTTGCCTGTACTCACTGATCATGTGACTTGGAGTCCATCATCTCACCTCTGAGCATCTGTTTCTATGTCCACAAAACAGACCCGACAGACCCTTTGCAGGAATAACAAGAGCTGAGTTTTATCAAGCTCTCAATGCCTACCAAGACTGAAACTAAGCCTTCGCATAAAAATTCATATGATCCTCACCAGAGCCCCGTGCTATGACTGGAAGGCGAGGGGCACCACCCAGGATTACCTCAGCTCATGTGGAAGAGCCAAGGCCATCTCTCACTGGCCTCCAGTCTCAAGCTGTTTTGCTGTGAGCTCAAGTAAGAAAATGGAAGTGACCATGCCCTGTGCAGGGTAAAAAATGCTAGACACATGTAAGGAATTATTTGTGACATGGAAGACAGCCAAGAGGTGACCTGCACAGAAATGAGGAAAGATGAGAGGCCTCCAGGCTGACTGCCTTGTGTGTTTGTACCTCTTCTTTTGTTGCTTCTTATCTGAGCACATACTGTCTTCATTGGAATCTGGGTATAGATTCTGGTATCACTTAGAGTGCTGAGGGGCAGCCAGGCCTAGACATGCATGTGGTGTTGCAATGCCACTGAATTGAGAGTTTGGAGCTCTGGAGAAATGAGTGAAATAACATCTTTCTTGCATGTTTTGAGAAAACCACTGAGAGAATCAAGCAAGGTCATCAGTATGAGGCATGGCATGATTTTTAAAATACAACAAAGTATAATTTGTTTTTTGTGGAAGTTGTTGAATGTTATATAACCCTATTGGAGGGCAGTTGAATCATCTGATATAGATTAAAAGAAATAACTTCTAAGGTCCTTTCCACTGCTGGTGTATTTTGTTGTTTTTGTTTACAATTTCTTGTCATCCATAAAGAGTATTTGTGTTTAGACACTTCCATTTCCTAAACCAAACTTCTTTGGAGCTATTTGCACATTAGAACAGTAAGGGACAATGACATGCAGCTGGTTTGTGGCATTACAAAGAGCTACAATGTAGTCATTGCGACTTATATTCATTGTTTTTCCTATTATCACGCTTGCCCCAGTCTTGTCACTCTTTGGGTGGCTCCAATTTCCATTATCATTTGTACAGAGCAACCCAGGGCCACCATGGTGGTTAACGTTCTCCATTTTTCCTCTATCCCCCAGGACAATTCAGCAGTGGCTTGCAAGGGTCCAGTCGCTTCTCTACTGCAATGAGAATGGGTTTTGGGGAACGTTCCTGGAGAGCCAGAGGAGTTGCGTGTGTCACGGGAGCACCACGCTGTGCCAGCGCCCCATCCCCTGCATCATCGGAGGGAACAACAGCTGTGCCATGTGCAGCCTGGCCAACATCTCTCTCTGTGGCTCCTGCAACAAGGGCTACAAGCTGTACCGAGGCCGCTGCGAACCACAGAACGTGGACTCTGAGCGGAGCGAGCAGTTCATCAGCTTCGAGACCGACCTGGACTTCCAGGACCTGGAGCTGAAGTACCTGCTGCAGAAGATGGACTCGCGCCTTTACGTGCACACCACCTTCATCAGCAATGAGATCCGCCTGGACACCTTCTTCGACCCTCGGTGGCGCAAGCGCATGTCCCTCACTCTCAAGAGCAACAAGAACCGCATGGACTTCATACACATGGTGATCGGCATGTCCATGCGCATCTGCCAGATGCGCAACAGCAGCCTGGACCCTATGTTCTTTGTCTACGTCAATCCCTTCAGCGGGAGCCATTCGGAGGGCTGGAACATGCCCTTTGGGGAATTTGGCTACCCACGTTGGGAGAAGATCCGTCTCCAAAACAGCCAATGCTACAACTGGACTCTCCTGCTGGGCAATCGGTGGAAAACATTTTTTGAGACGGTCCACATCTACCTACGTAGTCGGACTCGGCTACCTACTCTGCTGCGTAATGAGACTGGCCAGGGTCCCGTGGACCTGTCTGATCCCTCCAAGAGGCAGTTCTACATCAAGATCTCAGATGTGCAGGTGTTCGGATACAGCCTGAGGTTCAACGCCGACCTCCTCCGCAGCGCGGTGCAGCAGGTCAATCAGTCTTACACACAGGGCGGCCAGTTCTACTCCTCTTCGTCCGTGATGCTCCTCTTGTTGGATATTCGGGACCGAATTAATCGCCTGGCCCCTCCTGTGGCCCCGGGGAAACCCCAGCTGGACTTGTTCTCCTGTATGCTGAAACACCGCCTGAAACTGACCAACAGCGAGATCATCAGGGTGAACCACGCCCTGGACCTCTACAACACCGAGATCCTCAAACAGTCGGACCAGATGACAGCCAAACTCTGCTAACGGGGGACCCCTGGCCATGGACTTTCCCTTTTGTTGTACAAACACAACAGAACAAAACAAAGCAAAACAAAACACAAAAATTTGTAAAATGTAATTAATATTCAAAGAAAAGGAGGAAAATCTTCATTTGTTGGAAACTAAAACGTTCTAGCAACTGTATAAAACCGTCGGGCATGTTCGTTACTTCTATACTCTGTCATGAAGAAGGGTCTCAGCCTTTGGTGGAGCTTTGAGGGAGTAGCTCGGTAGGCCTCAGGTGCTGTCTGGAGGGGGGAGAGGGAGAGCTTATGCAATGACTTGTAAAGATCTCTGCTGTGCAGGTGCTAAGATTAAACACTAAAGAGAGAGAGAGAGATATATGTAATGTACAACTGACACTGCCATTTTTCCTTGTGGGAGGAAATGGACATAGATAAAGAAGATATTTCTTCGGTTAAGATTTCTTCCCTCTTTATGCTTAATTCCTTGTGGTTTTATTGACTCATTCTCAAACAGGGGTGGGGGGATGCAATGACACTACTATCTTACCTATATGGCTTATTTTCTTCTCAATAAATGGAAACTGATGGAAGCTGGCCAGCAGGTGGGCTTGGGAGGAGACACAGTCACATAAACACAGGACAATAAGTGACCTCTGATATTAGTGGGCAAACTCTTTAGTTGGAGAAATACGCTCAGACAGGAATGGCGTGCCCATGATAACACCCACCATAACTGCCTGAATCGAGTGTGAATCCTGTTTTCTCACTCCCTTAGCTGTGCACCTTCTTCCAAATCACACTGGCCATTTTTGTGTTTTCCCCTGCAACAAAGCTGCCAAGGGACGAAGTGTTCTTCTGTCTAATAGTCATTCTTCGTGTGTGAAGAAGTTCCTCCTGCTACTTTCTCCAAAAAGAAATAGTGTAGCGTCAGATTTCCTACAAATGCTTTCCATATTTGAAGTTTTAGTTTGAATAAAATCAATAACCAAAATTTAAAAAAAAAATGTAAGTTTAAGTATTGCCTTGTTCTACCATTAGTCTGCAACACAGGCTTCCCCAAGTAAGTATCTAAAATAATTTTCATTTGTTTAACTCAATACGCATGTGTACGTACCCAGACACACCTGCCCTTCTACACAACAGCATAAACACTGCCCCTCACTGGCATCTGTTAAAAGTGAGAAGCCATGTGAAGGACTTGAGATTGAATAGAAATGAGACACTCAAGGAAGACAGCTTATCTCATAGTACTTTCAAAGATAATTTGGACAGACACTGCTTCTTAGTCTCTGGGGGTTCAGCATTCATCCTATTGCTGGGGGTTGCTTGTAAGAGGTACATCCCAACCATCTGGATTCTCATTTCTGCATTGGCAGCAAACTTCAGAATCACAAAAATTTAGAGTTGGAAGAGAAAATAGGACTATTTGGTTTAAGCTTCTGCCCAGTGCCAATTTCTTCTTCATCTTTGTTGGGAAGTCACCACTGTTCCCTGATTGGGCCATTGAGGGGACAGGAAGCTAATTAGTTCTATTTTCCATTTTCCTTATATTCTTTTACAGAAAGGAAGCAATAACTCTCATTCCAGCTTACATTAGGAAAAAAAAGCTAGCAATTAGAATATCTTTCCATACATTGACCATCTTGCATACCTCCAATTCTGACAATTCAGAAACTTGTCTTTGAAGTCACCTGAGTCTGTGATGGTATGATGCCAAGAGAAATCCATCCCTGATGTACTTTATTTTAAAGTGAAAATGGAAGACTTCAATGCCTAAGTGGTGAAGCATTATCCAGTTTAAGTATGCGTAGAAGATTTTTTTTCTAGAATAGTAAATTCCAACTTTAATGTTCTCATTTTGGTATGAATTAGCATACATTTTATGCCATCTTTAACAATTAGCATGCACTTCACACTTACATAAATTTTGGACTTTGGCTTTTAAGAGGGTTCAGTGTTCGTTTAGTGTGGAAATCCTTTGCCAGAGATCACATCACAGCGTATCCATCAAGCACAAGATTTTGCAGCTATCCAGTAAATCATCACACATTTCTTAAGCACCTAATAGGTGGCTGGAGAATATCAGATATATAAATATTCATAAGTAAATGGTACATGCTTTTGTGCTACTTAAAAGTTAATGAAGCACACACACACAAACCTATTACAAAGAACAATACTTAGTTTTCCAAGACAAGTGCCATCATGGAGCCAGGCACAGAGAAGAGCCATGGGAAGTTACTGACTGTTCATGAGGTTGGAAAATAGCTTTGTAGATGAAATGAGTTCCTTCTGAGTGTTGAGAAATGATCAGGAGTTGGACCAGTAGGTAGGAACAAAATGACCAAAGAAACCATGAATGCCAAAACACAAACACACTAAGAGGCCACTTAAGGGCATGAAGGGTTATAATAATACTTTTTTAAAGTGTCATTTTGAATAGTAAACCTACCAAGGGGAATGAGGATTGTGATTTAATAAAGGAATACAAAGTAATCATCCATAATTAATATGAACTGAAGAATGAATTTCAGACTCTTCTGCAACTGCCTGCCCTCCTTTTCTCCTTCATCTCCACCTTCCCTATACATCCATAGATTATAAATGGAATGATCCTTGTATTTGCTCAACACTTTACAGATTGCTAGACAGTCTTCATCTGCACTTGCTACCTAAGCCTCATCACAATTCAATTAGGACTTTCAACCTGAGTTCTTCGCCAGATTTCACCAACTGAATGTTTGGGAAAAGTCTTTGTTCTTCACCTTGAAAGCATTAACTCAATCATCTAGTCTTAGAGATTACAGCCATGTCTAATGATTGTAAAGGTCATAGAAATAGAGAACATTTCAAGGAGAAACATTCAGACATCAGAAATTTATTCTAAGGTGAGCAAGAAATATTTTGCTATGAAGGACCACAAAGTTTTGTGGATTTCCAGATGCCTCTTGCTTGACCCTTTGAACTAACAGGTTCCCCTCTGTCTGGGAGGAAGAGAAGGCTGGAGGCTTCAAGTGAGATTTTAATTCAATTAGTGTCTTACTAGTTTGATGCAGCACTGAGGACCTGCAGTCTCTGATTAATATGCTGATGCTAAGACACAAGAGTGAACAGAATGCCCATTTGGATAAGGCCTGGCAGCAAAGCATGCCATTGCCATGGAAACCACAGAAAACCATTAATTAGCTATCAAGTAAAATCATTGGAAAATACTGGACCCTGGTATATCTGCCCCTATTAAAAAGAAGGGCAAGAAGAGGGTCACAGTAACAGTAATGCTCCCTTTGGCAGTTAAAATCATAGTCACAAGAGACTACATGTTGCAAAGTGTAGAAAAAATTGATACATAAAACAATAAGAATGAAGCTTTGGGATTATTCAAGTCCAAGAATGTAATTTGGAATGTGCAATACTTACTGAGGTGTTTATATTGATAAAATCATCTCCAGGAATAACATTTTAATCCTAATATCTGTTCTGTGGAAAGTAAGTGATAATAATATGGATCCACTAGATGGTGATAAATGATCAGGGGAAGAGATCAGACCATCAAAGGGTGAGGAGCCATTAATCCCTAATATAATAGATGCAGATCATATATCTTTCAAATTAATAGAGGACAAATTAAAAACTGAGAAGGCAGAAAAGGAGAAAAAATAAAATAACCAGACACATATAAACAGATGCAATAACAAAACTCACTACACAGAAAATCACAATAAATGTAACTGGGTAAAACTAATCAGTAAAAAAGCTGTCAGATTGTAAGTTGCAAATTACAGAACAGGTTGAAAATAAAACTTACGCTAGACAGAAACATATGCTAGATAGAAAGAAAGCCAATGTAGCACTGTTAATGGAAGTCAGCATAGACTTTAAGGCCACATACATGATTAAGGTTAAAACTGGTCCATTTATCTGGAGGAAAGAACAGAAAATGGGACACATGGAACTGAAGATTCTTAGGGCTAAAGGGGTCTTTAAAGATATTTAAAACCCCAACTGTCAGGGAATAAGGACTTATATTCAGTTATTCTGCAAGCTTTGAACACTGACTGTAAGTTTAGCTCCCTTTACATCATCTCAAGAGTGAAAGGTTATGTAGACCAATCACCATAGCAACACAAGAATCAGCCAATGATGTTTCACCTACTGCGTTACCAAACTCATGCACAAAACATATCTCTATCTCTATCTCTTTGTCTCTCACTCTCTCTCCCTCTCTCCATTTCTTTTTCTTGTCACCAAAATCACATGCATGGGTGTTGTCCCACTGAGGATCCACCAAATCCTTGGGTGGTTATAACGATCTCAGGTTGAGTGAAGGTCATGCTTCTCCTGGGACCTGCATACTATCAGTAGCTTTGATCTTGCCAACACAAAATTTCTAGAAGATTGCTTGAGTGAAGTTTGCAATCTCTACATTCTTTCTCTTTCCACACCATCCTAAGGGCTAGCAGTTACACACATAAGGTTATTTTTTACTTTCCAGCATCTGGTCTGTCAGTATTCTGAGTCAAGGCATATGGTGCATTCTCTGACCATTTTGGCTTGAAATTCTTCTTTCCTCCCAGCAAACTCAGAAATCAAGAAGGATGCAAGGAATGGAATGGGATAGATCTGAATCATGAACTAGGAAGTGCCTCAGAGTTTATTACATGAACTTATACTAATTTTGGGAAGGAATTACAGGTCTCTTTAATTTTACCTAATTTAAAGGGAGTTATGTATCTCTTCAAGAAATGTAAAAACTCTGGGATTTTTCCCAGTAAAAATGTGCCCATATACTTTTGAGCACTCTTTCACAGATCCCTTATTAATATCTCTTGAACATTCTGGAATGCTACACACCTTTGATCAGAATCTCTGATCTAGTCTAAACCATATGTTATGTTTCCTTTTTACTACCTCCAGTAGAATCGTCCCAGGATCATAATATACCAAGTTAACATAGCTGTTCATACAGCACCATCCTGTCCTTCAGCCATATTAATATAAAGATGAACCTCTAGGTAGGAATAATAGTGGTGCTCACTTTAATAAAACTCAACATATACTAGATCTAAATTTGTTGAGAAGGTATGTTTTTTAATAAGTATCACCTGAAGGAAGGATGCTTCAAAATTAAAAAGCAATGAGCTAGTTTACTAGATGAGGAGCAATGTGCTGGTAACTATTGCTTCTTGAATAGACAAGAGAATCTAGGCCACCAAACCTGGTACAAGGGTGGCCATGAGGTTTGAAACAGTTTGCTGAATCTGTGAAAGAAAAATCTCCATTAAGTAGATTGGATTAAGCAGGTGGATCTCATGAGTCAAAAGTTGAGTTGTTCCCTCAGTTGACATCTGATCTCCACACACAAAATTCCTTCTTGGTAGGCATCTTCTGAAGCTGCCTTGATCCACCCAAGGACCAATCAATCATTTTCTCAGAGGACAAAAGGACTCTGACACAGTTATGACTTCACAGCCTTGATAAAACTTCTAAATAGAATCATTTACTGCAAGAAGAGAAGAGTTCTGATAAAAATTTTGAATAGAAGCTTAATGGCTTGATGATAAGGAAAAAGAAGGGATGCCCACTCTGCAACTCTAAATTTGAGTGTTGACATCATAGATGATGACTACTGCCCCCACACCCACCATCAACTAGTGATTCCTGCTGTCTTTACCCAGGGATGAAAGACTGGTCTTACTTTGCCATGGGTCTAAATAAGGAAGGAAATCATAATGCTCTTATAAATTAGGGGATGATTATAAACCCTGCTGAGAGTTTGTTCATTATGTGGTGTTATTTTATAATACATAATTATAAATTAGTATAATGTCACCTGTTACTCTGCTAGTGCACAAAAGTGTTCTGAGCTAAAAGGCCTTTCCCAGGCACTGAAGTTTCCTCAGTTATCAGGCCCCTATAGAACAGAATTAGAATTCGTATTTTCCAATTCCCAGGTTAGTGATTTAACGTTATACTCAACAATATTCCTGACATGAGAAATAAAAGGCTAAGAGCTCTGGCTTGGAGATAGGAAACAGGGCTTAGAGCTTGGCTACTGACTAACCATGCTACTTGACTGAGATATCTAGCCTGTATCTTCTGTAAAAAAGAAAATTTTTTCCAGAGGTGCTCCCTAATGCAGTTGTAAAAAGAAGAGAGCATGTTTAAAGAGCCTAGCATAGTGCTTGGCACAAGAAACCTATTTATTTGTTAAATAGACAATGCAGTTAAAAATATAATTTAGAGAAACAAATAGAAAAATCTGAATAATCATAGCTGAAATCATGGAGCTTATTTATAGACCAAGTACCATAGTGAGGATTTGATACAAGTTATGTCGTAGTCCATTTGGGTTGCTATAACAAAATACTTAAGCCAAGTAATTTGCAAACAACAAAAATGTATTTCTCACTGTTCTGGATGCTGGGAAGTCCAAGATAAGGGCATGGGCAGATTTGGTGTCTGTGAGGACCCGTTCCTCATAGAAGGCACCTTTTGCCATGCCCTCATGTGGAGGAAGGGACAAGGGAGCTCCCTGGATCCTATTTTATACGGGCATTAACCCCACTTGTGATAGTGGAACTCTGATAATGTAATCACTTCCCAAAGACCCCCACCTCTGAATACTATCACATTGGGTATCAATCTAACACCTCAATTTGAGTAGACAACAGCATATATCATATTTAACTTTAACAGCATATATCATATTTAAGCATCATTTTTAACTTCACAGTGACCCAATGAGGTGAGTCTAATTGCCACTTCAGCGCACACATGGAGAAACTGAGTTTGATAAAGTTAATGTAACTTGTCTATGGCTACCCAGGTAGTAATGGAACTATGATTTATCCTCTTAACGACACCCGCGGCTGTTTCCTCAATAAGTACAAAATAAACACTCTAACAAAGCTATTTATAAGAATAGCCAAACTCCAAATATCTAAATAGCATACCACTCCTTTAGTACAGAATTGTGAAATTCCTACACGAAGCAGACTCAAATGTAAGAAAATAGTGTTACACATAATGACATCTGGATCATAGTGCTTCAACAGGTACCGAGGAAGAACAAGCTGTCTAGGGCAGATTTTCTATCTGGAAGAGTGGTGTCTGGCTTAGAGCCCAGATGCATTTCTTACTCCTCCCCGAGTCATGAGCCTGCTGGCTCTAGGTAGGGCCACCGCCTCTTTGGCAAAGGACTATATTGACTTGTTTGTGTGGCTCTTCTTTGAGAATTATTGTGGAAGTGAAATGGGCAGGTGGTATTTAGTGGAATGGGTAATTGAGGTCAGAAATGAAGGCTATCATCTCTTTTCAAAGCTATGGTACAAAGAGGAGGTCTCCGGTCAGCAAGGTCAATTCCCACATTTCAACATAATGGGTGGAGTTGGACCAAAGTAGTCAACAGCTACTGAGAACTCATCTCAGAGTCATCCACTGTAGGCCTCCATGACTAGTGAGGATCTTTAGGACAAAGGGGAGGGATGGAGAGTGACTTCTAAAGACAGTAGATGGGTTTGGGTGAGGACACTATCCTTATTTAGCTTCCTGCTGTCACCATACTTATATTGTTTGTGTCTTCCTGATCTCCTAAGTTCCAGAATTATCATCCTTGGCCATAACATACAACACATTTTTTTCTCCTCCAGTAGCACTGAGAATTCATTGATGGAAAGATAAAAATGAAGATACTATATCATGATGAGGAATTTTAATTTTAATTTTAGTTGCATTGCTTCTACAAATGGTGGCCTTTGAAAAAAGGTAATGGAAATGCCACCCTTTAACCAGATAGGTTCTGCATCAGCCATGTTATAGGAAATGGATTCAGCACATATTGACAGAAGAGGAAAAGAAGGCACACACCATTTCCTGAGCCACTGTGATGCCCCAAGTGTTTAATATGCATCTTACTTAATCCTCACAAATCCTTGAGAGTTGCTATTATTCCCACCATGTAGGCAAGGAAGTCAGGACACCTAAAAGTCTTGTAATTTCAGTTTAGTTTTGCAATTACTCATTTAAGATAGGTATTAAGTGTTCAAGATGAGATGGAGAGGTTTGCAGCATTGGGTCTGAGGTCCGAGAGACTCTATTCTTGATGTTGCCCTTTACAAACTGTGTGACCCTGCAGTCACTGAACCGCTGTGCACTGCTGTTTCTGCTGTTCTGTGAGGAGAACACTCCTGCTGCATTGGATTGCCATGACACATTTCTTCTGTCCAGATTCCCACCACCTACATGAGTTAATGTAGTTAAGATCTGCCTGCCTAGATCTCCCTGATACCGAGCAAGCATCCAATAGAAGTTAGCTTCCATTGTTCCTTCGATCCAGGCATGGCGCATAACCAAGACATAAAACCATTGTTCCATTATGGCCCTTGGTTTCCCTTGCTGTGTGTGCATGTGTCCCCTGGAATCCTCTCCAGTAGAGGAATGGAGAAGAGTTAACTTCTGGAAGTTAACAAATGACAAATGGCAACACTTACCTTTAAAGCCCCAAATAAGGGAAGGGTGCAATCAGAAGAGATAGAGTTTTTAAACAATGAGAATGGCATCTCATTGTTTAAAAAGCCAAATGACTGAATTTGTAAGAGAGGGCTCTCTGAGTAACTGCACCCAGTGTCCTCTTCCCTGACAAGCTTGGTACAGCCTCACCCCATTTCCAGGCAAGCAGGGATGTTGCTTAGCAACTCAGCCAGGAACAGCAGAGTGAGCTCTGTGCTGGTGTATTCAGGGCTGCTACTGCAGCCGTGAAAGGGACCAAACCTTCACTTAAAACACCCCCTCCAGCACAAGAGACCCCATCAATTGAAAGCACCTGGGAGGAGAATCCTCTGAGGGCTGAGGTTGAGTAGCTGGCAAGCAAAGAGGAAAATACTCAATCTAAATTAGTGGGAAAATATAGTTTTTCCTTTTTTTATCTCCTTCAAACACTGCAGAAACTTAATGTTCTAAGAGAATTGCCAAGCCAAGGACTTTATTGAATTTTGACAATTGAGGCCAGCAGGACTTACCCAGTTTCCAGCTCATGTAGGCTGCCTCTCCTTCAACTGTAGGCATTTGATTACCACCTACAGGTTCAATCTCAAGTATGATCTGCAGAAAATATTGTCCTTAGTGAAGATCAGAGGTGTTGGAGTTCAACTCTGTATTCATTATTTCATTCAACAGATATGTTTTTTTTTGAAGTTGGCATTTTAGAGATGAAGTCAGACAGTAGAACTAAAATGTAATACATGCTAAGGAGAGGGATGGAAAAGATTGTATTGGATTATTATACAACATGGGCCTAATCTGGAATGGACAGGGATTGGAAGGTCATGGAAAGCACCAGAGTCTTGACTGACAAGTCAAGTTGAATAGAGAGAGGAAGGCAATCTTATTCCATGCAGGCTAAAGTTTATGCAGTGGTCCAGTTCAGTTGGAGTGGAGAGAAAAGGAAATAGGAAGAGAGGAGATCAAACTGGGGATAGAGACGCACAGTGGTAGTAGCTAAAAATAGAGTATTAAGTACTCATAGAGCAAAGCATAATGAGACTCATAGAAGCATTCTAGATTTTATTCTAAGAACAATGGGCAGCCATTGAAAAATCTCAATCATATTGATAAATGATCAAATATATTCAGCATCCATTCTATGCCTGTCTCCCAGCATTTGGTCCCTGCTGCAGGACATGAAACTGCTAGTACTGGGTCTCCACGTCCTTGGAGAAAGAAGACCTTGCAATGATTTTGGACTTGTCTCCATCCCTTTCATACATGCTGCTCTCAATCTTGAGTTCAAGATGCATCTATTTACCTGCTCTTCCTTCTGACTTTGTCTGCGGTAAGCCACAGTGCTTGCCCCTACTGTCCCTTTCCATACACCATTATGGCTACCCTTGATGCTGGGTGATTGTACTACCTCTCTCTACCCACTGCCATTTTTTCCATTTTCCCAGCATAGGTAAAATCCCCTGAGTAATCATTGTCCCACAGTCTATAGCAGCTGTGTCTGAATCAACTCAGTGCCCAGGAACTAATGCAAACATCTTGTCGCAAGTTCTTATAGGCCCAATGATGGTGTAAGAAATATACCTGGCCCACACATCCTTGTAGAGTAATGGCTGAGAGCACAATCTCTGAGTGAACATCCCTTGAGGCCTTCAAGACATAGCTGTGTGGCCTTTGGCAAGTTGTTTCATCTCTCTGAGCTTGAGTTCATCATCTTTACATGAAGATATCACTCACCTCACGGAGTTATGATGAATACTAAAAGACAGTGTAGAAAGAAAATACCTAGAAGAGCACCTTGCACATAGTAGGAGCAAAATAAATCTTGTTTCCTGTCCACTCTCCCTTTGAAAGTATGTTCTCTGCACATATTTCTGATTTAGATCCTAACAATGAGTGACTTCCTAAGATTAGAGAATTAAAGGAGATTATGCATAGAAAGCACTAGGTACGTAGTAAAAACAAGATAAATAGAGCTATTAATAGTAATGATCATTATTAATGAAGCAACATACCCAATGGAAGGATTAGCTATGTCTTATTTTCTTCAATATGGGTTCATCATAAATGAACAAGAGGTAACCATTCATCCTGATGGTTCCTCTCTGTGTTTGCACAAGTTCCACCAGCAAAACGCAACATTCATTCTCCAGAGGACTTCCCAATCTTTGAGAAGAACTGGCAGCCTCTGAAACCTTCATCTTCCTTTTGGAGGTCATCCTATGAAAACTGCCATCTGGGAGATTATTACAATAGCTGTGTCATACAGCTTCATGGGTACCATTCCATCTTATTATAGAAGAATGGTTGTCTGTATGGCAGTTGAGAATGGTGATAGTTGCTATGGGCTGAACAGTGTCCCCTCACCCCAACTACATATATCTGACGTACTAAACTTGACACTTAAGAATGTAACTGGATTAGGAGATGGAGTATTGAAACAGGTAATTGAGATAAAATGAGGTTGTTAGGGTGGACTCTAAAGCAATCTAACTGATATCCTTATACAAAGAGGCCACCTGGACACAAAAAGAGATCTTGGCAATGTGTGTCCCATAGAGGAAAGATCGTGTGGGGATACAGTAAGAAGACGGTCATCTGCATGCCAAGGAGAGAGGCTTCAGAAGAAACCAAGTGCCACACTTGTTTCATGAAAATATATTTCTGCTTTTGAAGTCATCCAATCTGTAGTAGATCAAGGCAGAGATCAGCAGCGACTGAGAATCAAACTTCTGCCTCATTGTTCTGGAACCACATGTGTTTAGGATTAATGTCATATCCAAGAGGTTTCTCTTGAAACCTTATCTTGCTAATCAGGTCAGTAACAACACAGAATACGATATAATATGATGTAAAAACAAAAAATATAAAATTTCTTGCAACCATATGTTGCTCAATAAGCCAATAAGCATTATGCATAAGTAGGTGGAGCAACTATAACGTCACAGTATTAAGGTAAGAGGCATGCTTATCTAAGTCTCCCTCTGTTGTGTCCCTAATACTAGAGTAGCACTTCACATCAGGGATGTGCTCAGTAAGCATTAGTTCAATAGGAAAAGAAAGAAAGAAAGAAAATGGAGTAGTCATGTGTTACATTCCTCAGTCACAAATGCACAGAGTGATAAAGACGCCTAGCCAATGTCACAGCAAGTCTATAACAGAGACAAGCTAGGATTGAAAACATTCAATTGCCCTTCCAATGCTTTGTTCAAGAACTATGTAGATATTTAACATCCTTTCACTGGGTGTATCTGCTTCAGCCTTCCTCCATGACCAGGCCAATGGATGGGCAGAATGATCTGGTGTGACAAATCCTCTTTTCCTCTGCCCCTGTGCAAAAGGGAATTTGCCATCTTCTGTGATCATTGGGCCGGCAGCATCAATCTGGAAGTTTGTTAATGACACTGACCTGAATCTGTCATGTTGCAAGGAGCTCTTCGCAGCAGCTGGGATCTGTTGCCATATAACAACTTCATTGTACATGGAATTCTGTAATAAGCTGATTAAAAAATAAAATTTTTGAAGCCTTAACATGTACTTTTCAGGGATCTGATAAGAAGCAAAGAGAATGGAGACATCATACTGAGTGTAAACCATCAGGAATTCTGCTGCATTAGATGATGCTCATACTTAGGTTGTCCATTCCTCCCTGTTGGCAGTGCGGAGGTCTGGCTTAATCACACCCTCATTTAGAACATTCTTTGGTTTGTTTTGGTGATGCTGCAGCATATGAGGGATGAAGTCGGTGGTGAGCAGTGTGCCTTGTTAGGAGGGATTGACTTCTGACTGTGTCCCATGGGAAAAGCCCATTTTATTACCTATGTGCCTAACACAGAGGTATAGGTACAAATCTCTAATTCTCCAAAAGACTCTGAAAGAAACAAGAGTATTGAAAGCTTGATGTCTAGTGCAACAACGTTCACAGATGGAGATTTTAGAAAATGATTGGGTTATGAAAACCCTGACCTCACCAGTGGATTGATCTATTTGGTGATTAATAATATGAATGGACTATTGAGAGAGGATAGAAACTGTAGGAGCTGGGACTCAGCTGAAAAGAGTGATCGTTGGGGACACACTCTTAGGTGTGACATCTCTGTGACACCTCTCTCTCTATTTCTTGGCTGTCATGAGGTGACCAGCTTTCCGGCACGCCCTTGCACCATGATGTTCTGCCTCACCTCTGGCTCAAAGCCATGGAACCAGCAGGGTATGCACTGAAACCTCTGAAACCAGGGGCCAAAATAAATCTTGCTTTGTGTAAGTTGATTCTCTCTGGTATTTGCCACAGCCATGAAAAACTAACACAGAAGGGCACGGCCATACTCATTTCACCCAAGAGGAAAATGAGTCTCAGAACTCAGACTGAGTCTCTTTTCCTTGGGACTTTGGAAGAGCAGGATTCACCAAGCTCATGTTCCTGAAGCCATTCATCTCTCATCTACCAAATCTTGAGCTCCTATCATGTGCTTGGTACTGCACATAGGGGGCTTGCTATCTTAAAGAAAAAAAGCAAAAAAAAAAAGCAGAAACCATCTTCCTGAACAGGAAGTTTTCACAATACACTTGAGTGCCATAATCTGCTGGTTGAAATATATACATCATTCCTCTCAGCATTTTTCCATTTTATTGAGAAGCTTCACCTTGTAAATGAGTAAAATTCTTCAAATTGATCATTGGGCAGAAAGGATTAACTTGGTATACTTAGGTTGCTCAAACTATGCACATTTCCAAGAAATGTCTGTCTTCAGGACTGGCCTTCAGGACCCATTCTTGGGAGATAATGTCTGAGCCCTGGGATATTCTCCATGGTAAGAGTACTTGTATATGCCTACAGCCATACCAATTTGATCAGGTAGTTTCTGCTAAGCAGTGTTATTTGGGGTGAATACCTGTTTTTGCTCTGCAAACCTAGAGTCAGAGCTACTGAGGCCAGCCACACAGATACTGTGGCCTGTGTAATTAATCCCCAACACCAAAGCTCAAGTGAGCCGCCGTGGGGGAGACCCTTCCCCTGTGTTGCCCTACACTATTCCTTGGAGAATTAAGGGAGCCCATGACACTCCACCAGGGGAAGACACTTGACTCTGGTTTTTCTTTACGTTCACCTTGTGGACTGTTTCCCCTTACTATTTCTACTTCATACTTTTACTGTAACAATTTTTAATAGTGCATGAAGCAACTTTTGAGTTCTGGGAGTTCATCGTCCAATCTCAGGGTGGCCATGGGACACCCCTGGTATAACTCTCCACTCCCTCTCCCTCTTTGCACTCCAGAGAGTGCCTGCATTGGCATACCCGCTGTTGAAGGAGGAATCCTGGACTGTCTGAAGCCAGGTTCCTTCTCTGATGGTGTTTTCGGGACCCTAGGTCACCTGCATTCTAAATCTGGGGAGATTGAGAGAGGCTAACAGTTGGGGGTGTAATAATTATCTGTCATATTGATTAAGAAGTGGTTGGAGGATGTGGAGTAGGTGTGCATCACTATAGACTTGCTCTTTCACCCCAGGATCATGGATATCTGCACCAAATCACATAAACCAGGAAAGCCACAGGCCTCTCTTCCTGGCTAGGCTGCTATCCCAAGCGTGTGATATGTCAGGAAGAGGAGCAATGCACTGCTCTCTAAGCAGGAAGATCCTGGGAGGAAAGGTAACTTGCTCTCAAACCCAACCACCAGAACATTAGCTCCACTTTCATATGAGGAAAAAGCAAGGGGAAGGACAAATGCATGAAAAGGGGTTTCTAACTAACTATGGGTGCCCTTCTGTACACAGCTATTAAATTAGAGGAAAAAAATTATTGTAAGAAAGAATGTTATAAGAATGAGGAATCCTGCCAGGACTCCAACTCTCAGTATCACGGAGCCCAGGACATGTCCTCCAACATCAATCTGCATTAACCTATGGGAAACTGTGCTTTTTGCTGTTGACTTCCAAATCTCAGCTTCTCAGTGGTAAAAATCCTGAAGATACTTAATATGCAAGAAAAATTTTCAAAATAATCTTCGTTGAACTTAATTACTACAGCATATGTAAGGAAAGCCATTTGGTTTCCTACAGACCAGGGAGTATTTCTCAAAGCCCATGTCTGATACTTAAGATAAACTTCAACCTGTAAATTCTCCCTAGCTTGTTTCACATTGTGTCAGAATGCAGCAGATACCCAGAGGTGCCCCGTCAATCTTTTCTTAACTTTATCTCAGCTCTACCCTATTTAGCAGACTGAAAAATGTTGTTCTGAGACATAAGTTTTTGTTTGTTCATTTCAGTTTCATTCATTCATCCATTCATTTAATCAAAATTCTTTAAGCATTAGTTATGTGTCAAATGTTGCTCTATATACTAAGACTATAGCAATGAAGTGCCTTGGTTTTAGAGGGGGGATATGCTGACAAAACATGACATTGCACATCCCAGAAACAAGGTGATTCTGCAACATGTAGACAAAGCATGCATGAGGCAGTGGCTTGGTTCTGGTTCAATCATCTCTCTTATTTGCACTCCAAAACATCCACTCTTGCTTTATCATTTATTTTGACTCCTTATTCTCTCCTCACCTTTCAATTTTCTCTTTTTGCCCCATTCCCTGGTGATTTCCAACATCCACTCAGGATTCAGCTAGTGTCCTCTGGAGATCCCTCGCCAACCATGGTCATTTGGATCAGATGCTGTATTGAACGCCACTCTTGTGCTCAGTCTGTATTAAACTCAAGGTCATTCAGATTTGGCCTGGACCTGCCTTGCAGTCTTCCTAGAATTTTTGACTGCAAGGCTTTTGCTGCCAGAGCACAAATTGTACCTCCAGAGACCTAGAGGCTGTGGGGTACATCGTAGTGCAAACCCAGGTCCTGGATTTGCTTATCCGAGCTGAGACACCATTCACTCACCTCTAGGTTTCAGGGTAAGATTTAAAGCCTTAATGTTGGCTTATTGATTTCTTTAGAAAGGCTCCAAACTCACTCTCTGCTGTTGCATATTTTAATTGTTACTGTTTTGTTTTTCATCCCAAGGTGATTTTTTATTGGGAAGAATACCTGCTTTAAGAAGCTGAATGAAACACACACAAATCTCATTAATTCAGACTCCACTAACTCAGGCTAAACTAAAATATAACTTTCTAGTCTCTAGAAGTAAAAATAAAATTCTAGTTAAATTAGTGGTAGAAATAAAACTTTAGGGATAGGAATAGTTTTCACCTGCTTCAGAGACAGTGTTCCCAAACACTTTTAGGCATTTTAGAAGGGCCACCAACATATAAATAGTTTCCTTTATAATTTTTCAGTAAGGCTAATGATTTGCTCTTCGAGGAAATAATTTCCTAGGTGGCAAAGTTTCTTTTTAGTTTGCTATTATGCAGAATTGGGAAAAAGTAGGAATATATCTTTTAAAATATTCACCAAATCCACCCTAGTCCATAATGCTAAATAGAATAGCTTATATTATATCTGTACCTAAATAAATATATATGCTTAAAAACACAATGGAAACAAATAAAAATGAAGTGGCATAATTATGGTTGGTAGGATTTAGGGTTATTTTTATATTAAGCTTCATATTTTTATATTATACTTCATATTTGTTAATATTTTTATATTACATAAAATATTATATATCATACATAATATAAAAATATATTTTATATTACACTTCATATTTTTATATTATACTTCATATTTGTTAATATTTTCTGTGATGAATTCTTTATCACACATGTAAAACATTTTTTTTTTAAATCACTAACATTTTAAAATATTTAACAGATATTCCCCCCTATAATATATATATATATTAAGTAAAGCCGAATTATATTCACATTTACAAATAAGAAGACTTGGTGGCTAGTGTGAGAAGCTTGCTTACCAGTCGTCTAAAATTTATCTTCAGACTGTCTCCATTGAATGTAGTTTAACTTGCCTTGAATTCATTTTGGAATATAAAGTGAGCCAAGAGTACTTCTTATTTTGTGTAAGAAACCACCTATTTCCTGTATATCATGATAGGATTCTTATTAAATTGTTATTAAATACAAAAGTTATGTTGATTCTGCCCTTGTACTTATTTTCCAGGAGATCCAAGTTGTCATGGAAATTAAGGCAGCTCATATTCACCACAATGGACTATGTGGTTACTCAATGACCTATAAGCTATAACTAGCACTAAGTGCCTCTGATAAAACTTCTCTGAATCCTTTTATTTAATGTTAGAATTATCATATTTTAATTATTACAGCAATATTGAATATTCTATTTATGTCAGGTAAATTTCCCTGCATTTGAAAAGAAAAATTTACTTTTTAATCATAAATAATCACAGATTGATGCTCAGGGGTATGAAATAAATTGCCTAGGTTCCCACAGCCCATTGATTATAAGGGTATTATTTAAACCAATGTTTATCCAATGTGAAGTTCCTGCTCTGACCACCACACAGCACTACCTGCTGCAAGCCTGGGAGCTGAACTTTATTCTGATTGCCTCAAATGTCTGTCTAGGCAGTGTGCTGGGAAATCTATAGAGCTCTTCGAGTTTGCTGGTCCTTCTTGAAATTCAGTGCTTGATTATTGAGATAAACTTGGGATTGGATTGACCTAGATAATTCCCCTGGAGACTGGAGCATCTCTGTGTGTGTGCGTGTGTGTGTGTGCACACACAAATTTTATATATATACTATATATATATATATAGATTTTGTATAGATTTTATATACATATATGCATATATATATATATATATATATATATATATATATATATATAATCTTTCTCAGAGAAAGCACAGTGTAAAGAAAGAGCACTGGATTAGGGGGTCAGATATGTTGATTTGCAAGTTCTTTGACTTTAGCTCCTAACTAAGGGTGCCAACTTGAGTTTCATATTTCACCTTTCTAAACCTCTATATTTTTGTCAAATGATCAACATATATAGCTGGTGAGAAGAAAAGATGGAGATCAATTATCTTATAATGCCTTAGAAATGTTTCCTTTTATTAATGTAACTCATAACTAATAAGATACTCATCTCTGTAATCAATTATTATTACAGGTATAAGCCTGCAATTCAGAATTCTTTGAACTACACAGGGCAGAGGAGTTTTTTCTTAATACAGGTTTTAGTAGTTTTTCTAGAAGTGAAAAGTGCCATTTCAAATAAGGAGCAGCTCTACTTGAGTCCAGTCTGCAATCAGGAAGGCGTTAATTTGTCTTCTTTCTGTCCTAACCTTCTAAAACCTGAATCTTGGCTTAGTATTTTAATATTAATAGAATAGATGTCAAATACCTTGATGAATAATCAGTTAGGAAGATTGTCCTAACTGCAATAATCCCCAAATCTCAGTGTCATAACATAATAAAATTCTATTTCTCCATCGAATTGTAGTCTAATGTGGATTGGTGTCTCTTTTTCAGTAGCTCCACTCCGCCTAAACAACACTCCAGATTCTCTTCTTGTAATGTGCCCCTCTTAGAAATGGCTTTTGGGAGTTGTGGGAAGAAGAGAAGGAAGGTCTTGCTGAAGCTTTGAGGGGTCAAATCTGGGAGTCTGTACCTCCCTGTAGACCACATGATGATGCCCAGATGAGTCACCTGGTTCCAGCCTCCTGCAATCTTGCTGTGAAACCATGGAGAGGAAGCGGAAGCTGTGAATGCTGAGGCTTCTAAGCAGAGTGGCAGTGAGGCCTCTGTATGTCACCATGCCCGGAGTCGGCTGTCAATGGCTGGTGTCTCTGCCCTTCCAGTTGCTCAATCTCTTGTTGGCTGGGATTGCTTGTTCCAGTAATTAAAGGCAGTATTGAAATAGGTTTATGGTTTGTTTCATTTCATTTCATTTCACTCCATTTTATTTTATTTTATGAACAGAGTGTGATTTTATTGTTCAAAAATTACTTTCCCAAATGTCTTATAATTGGAGTCATATAGTATATAGGTTTTTCAGACTGAGATTTTCCCTTAATAGCTTTTGTTTAAGATTCATCCATGGTTTGGATATCTGGATGATTTATTTCCTTTAATCACTCCCTTAAATAGGTGTGCTGGTATATTGACCCAATCACCTATTAGAAGGTTATTTGGTAGCTTCCAGTTTGAACATTTACAATACAGCTGCTATAAATATTTAGATGAAGATTTTGTACAGGAAAAAACATTTCCAATCAGTTGGATTGATACCTACACGCACAATTGCATCGACGGCAAACTACTTTTGGTTTTGTAAGAAACCATCAAACTGTCAATCAAAGTGACTATCATTTTTCTTTACCAACAGCAATGAGTGAGAGTTCCTGTTGCTCCATATTCTCACCAGCATTTGGTATTTTTTTTTTTAAATCCATCATTCTAGTAGGTGTTTAGTTGCTTGGAATCCCTTTAAAGCTTCAAGTGGTTTAGCAGATCCTCCTGGCATGTGCATTTATCTTTCTGGGCAGGAGTGTGGCAAAATGAGGGTTATTTGGTGATGTGAAAGAAGGGATGAGCCCCATGCATATTGGCTGAGAAAATGCCTGGGGGTTAGGCTGCATGGAATCTACCCTCATTAGAACACTGAATGATCATCTGATGAAATCTCTGGCTCGATTCACCTCTTGGGCACAGCATCAGTAGCCTTTTCAGTGGTCTTCTTTGCATCCATCTCCAGCATTCCTCCTTGGAACACAGATTCACTGCTAGGTAATCTCTGTAATGTATTTCACTTGACAGAATTAGTAGGAAAAGATAAACAGATCTCAGTTATCACTCAGAGAACGCTAGCCATAAAGGGTTCCAGGGAAGCACAGGACACTTGTTCTTTCAGAAACAGAAATTGATCACTAAGGAGATGAATGCCCCCAGATAAGAAGACACAGGAGATTCAGTGAGGAAGGAGTTTAATCAATATCCCAGTTACTAAGCTTCCAACTCTCCAACTCCCTCTTCTCTTCACATAAAGCAACAGCAGCCTGGAAGAAGAGCTTCCATTCAAAGATGGTTGATAACATAATAGAATCTGATACTGTAACTGTGTATTATGAGTAACATAGACCATAAGGGAGGACACGGAGGAACACAAATAGACACCATTTTAATTCTGTGCTCAGAGCAAATCACATGATTGAAACCAGCCAGAAGAGCAATATAGAATGTAAAATCAGAAGAATAAATAAGACCATGCATTCTTAAAATATTAAGTGAAAAATTATTTCAATGTCTGAAAGAAAGAAAAAAAATTTCCGTAAAGAACAAAGTCCAAAAAGCAATACAAACAAAGAAAACAAGATGATAATGGAGCTACATACTGAAAGTGAGTTGGACTAATTTTAAATGAAAAAGAACTAGAGGAGAAAATAAGTGATTAACGAAACCAGAACCCCATGGAAGGAAAAAAAAAAATTAAAGACTGCTCTGAACACCAAAAACAGGGTTGTGGAGGAGAGGTTTAGAAAAATAATAACATGAAATAAGTAAAAGGAATCAGAAAGAAATTAGAGCTACACAATATAGAAGAAAGCAAACATATGGTTGATTAATGTTCCTGTAAAAGAGAACAAATTATACAGGAAACAGTGCTTTATAGCAAAATAAAAAAATATTGTTAAAGAAATACAAATACAAAGTGGAAGAGTGTCCCAAGGCTTAGAAAAGTTGATTTGATGAAAAACAAGCTGACAAACATCTAAACAAAAACAGATTTAATGTGAGACATAGCAGTGTGGGTTATTAATATGCAAAGACAAAGAATGACTCCAAAGGCACTAAAATGATCCTCTGCCCATCCCCAACCCCAGGGAAGGGGATGAGGAATAGACAGACCTGTTCTTTTCCAGGAAACATGCAGTGCAATAGTGTAACAACGCATACCAGCAACATCTACTTAGCAACATCTAGGGGGAAGGAAGTGTGACCCAAGGATTTTGTACTTACAGGAAATCCGTATTCAAGAATAAAGGTATACAAAGCCATTTATATAGATGGTAGAACTCAGAGTAAATGTCTCCCAAACTCCTGGCTTGAAAATAACATGGTCATAAAATCCAGTTAACCAAGAAACAAAGCATATCAACATGCATAAGAATGGAGGAAATACGGCTACGAAGTTCTTAGGTGCTGAATTTATTTTAATTTAGGACTACGGATACAGAATGGTTGGGATTTTTGTTACCATGAAAATCATTAAGTGCTATAAACCATGAAAAGATATATATGGCAATGAGACTAACAAGGAAAGGAAGTGAGAACAAGAGAGACTGAGGCATTAATACACAGGCAGATCTGTATTAATTTTTCTTTGTTTTCATTAGGGTGGGGGATTCTATAAATATTATATTTGATAAAATGAGAAAGGCATATTTAGACATATTCTTAATAAATATGAACATAACAGTTGTTCTATTGTTGAGGAAACTTTCAACTTATCACAAGGAAATCAGAAATACAAAGTGAATTGAAGAGGCTGTCTTTTCTCCATTGCATGTTTTTGCCTCCTTTGTCAAGTATGAGATACCTGTACTTATTTGGGTTTGTCTCTGTGTCCTCTATTCTGTACCATTGATCTACCTGCCTATTTTGGTACCAATACCATGCTGTTTTTGTCACTATTGCTCTGTAGTATAGTTGGAGGTCTGGTATTGTGAAACCCCCTGCTTCGCTCTTCTTGCTAAGGATTGCTTTAGCAATTCTGGGTCTCTTATTCCTCCATATGAATTTCATGATTGCTTGCTCTATTTCTATAAGGTCCATCATTGGGATTTTAATTGGAATTGCATTGAATTTGTATAGCATTTTTGGAAGTATGGCCATTTTGACAATATTAATTCTGCCTATCCAAGAACAATGGTGCTGGGAAAACTGGAAATCCATATGCAGCAAAATGAAACTAAACCCATATCTCTCACCCTGTACAAAACTCAACTCAAAGTGGATCAAGGACCTAGAAATCAGACCAGAGACTCTGCACCTAATAGAAGAGAAAATAGGTCCAAATCTTCATCATGTTGGCCTAGGACCAGATTTCCTTAACATGACTCCCAAAGCGCAAGAAATAAAAGCACGAATCAATGATTGGGATAGAGTGAAACTAAAAAGCTTCTTCTCAGCAAAGGAAACAATCAGCAATGTGAAGAGAGAGCCTTCAGAGTGGGAGAAAATCTTTGCCACACACACTTCGGACAGAGCACTAATCTCCAGAATCTACCAAGTACTCAAAAATCTTTACACCACGAACACCAATAACCCAATCAATAAATGGGCCAAGGAAATGAACAGACACTTTACAGAGGAAGATCTACAAGCAATCAACAGATTTATGAAAAAATGTTCAACATCACTCGTTATAAGAGAAATGCAAATCAAAACCACCTTAAGATTTCATCTTACCCCAATTAGAATGTCTTTCATCAAGAACACAGGCAACAACAGGTGTTGGCGAGGATGTGGGGAAAAGGGTACACTCATACATTGCTGGTGGGAGTGCAAGTTGGTGCAGCCACTCTGGAAAGCAGTGTGGAGATTCCTTAGAAAACTTGGAATGGATCCACCATTTGACCCTGCTATCCCACTCCTTGGCTTATACCCAAAGGACTTAAAATCAGATTGCCTCAGTGATGCAGCCACATCAATGTTCATAGCGGCTCAATTCACAATAGCTAGATTATGGAATCAACCTAGATGCCCTTCAGTAGATGAATGGATAAAGAAACTGTGGTATATATACACAATGGAATATTACTCAGCCATAAAGAAGAATAAAATTATGGTATTTGTAGGTAAATGGATGATGTTGGAAACTCTTATGCTAAGTGAGATCAGCCAATCCCAAAAATCCAAAAGCCGAATGGTCTCTCTGATATATGAATGATGATGCATAATGTGGGGGGGAAAGATGGCAAGAATGGAGGAAAGATAGCTAGCATAGAGGGAAGGGAGGGGTGGGGGTGGGTGGGGGGTAAAATTAATAACAGAATGTGTGACAGATACCATTGCCTTGTGTACATGCATGAATGCACAGATGGTGTGACTCTACCTTGTGTACAAACAGTGAAACAATAGCTGTACTCCATTTGTGTTCAATGAATCAATAAGTAAATAAAAGAATAAAAAAAAAATAAATTAAGAACAAAAAAAAAAAAAAAAAAAAAAACAAAGTGAATTGAAGAAGTAAGTGCTCAAAAGCAAAATAGAAATTTCAGTGGCAAAAAAATCGGAGATTAACTCAAGATAAAATGATAGAACTAAACAAAAACTGTACATATTAATTAATTATGAGTGTAAGAACTCACATTGTATTTGATAAAAATCCATCATACTGATTCATATGCAGCATGAAATTAGAAGTTAATACAATTTTCTCTCAAAAATGTTCTAAAATACTGAATAAAGACATACTATTCAAAAAAGTCAGAAATTAAGCTATCAGCATCAAACAAAATTAGATTAAAAATAATTAAATAGGCCGGGCATGGTGGCACACGCCTGTAATCCAAGCGACTTGGGAGGCTGAGTCAGGAGGATCACGAGTTCAAAGCCAACCTCAGCAACTTAACGAGGCCCTAAGCAAATCAGTGAGACCCTATTTCTAAATAAAATACAAAATAGGGCTGGGGATGTGGCTCAGTGGCCAAGTGTCCCTGAGTTCAATCCCTGGTTCAAAATAAAATAAAATAAAATAAAATAAAATAAAATAAAATAAAATAATTAAATAGGAAAAAACATATTTTCTAACAATTCAGCAATTGAGATCTCATTGGTATGAATTTTTGGACCTAATATCCTAACATTGTTATTCAAAAAAAAGTACAGAAAGTGGCAAAATTATTGCATAAAAACAATATTGGTAGGACTTTCTAATTAAATTCCCAGCTTAAGAAAGACACATCAAGGAGAAGAAAAAAATTAGATAAGATAACGTGACCTAAAAACATAACTAATAAAGCAGATGTTATTAATTCCATACCAGAGAAGAGCAAATATATGTAAAGGAGAACCCGTTAGCATTTGAATGTCTCCATCTTGGGTTAACTATTAGCACTACAAAATTGATTAAAAAATGGTAGAATTGAAAGATCACATTTCTGATTCCAATGAAGTAAAATGGAGTTGCAGGATCAAGTTCATAAATCCACTCCATTACACCCTCTACCAACTTCCAGAGTAAAAAATAAAGCACAACTGAAATTACTGAATAACTAGAAAATAGCAATAATGAGAACACCACATCTCATGCCTTATACGAGAGTTATAATTAAACTTAGAGAATAATTCATAGCTTTGAGCACATTACAATGCAAAAAACCCATGAGACTATATAAGCTAATCATTCATCTAAAAGGTCAGAAAATGAAAACAAAAATAAATGTAAGGAAAACAAAAGGTGAGAATTAAGAAGCCAAACTGAAATTAATGATTCTGAAAACAGAAACAGTAAAATGAATAAATACAATGAAAGTTTGTTGCTTTATAAAAATAGACTACTCATTATCTACCTAATTTTAAAAAGTGTACCTTGTGTTGAAGGTGAGGTGGATGATGGGGAAAGGACAATATTGACACTAAAATCAGGTATTTAGGACAAAACAGAAAAATCAGATATTAGCCTCTCTGAATATTAATATAAAATCCCTAAACTCTTAGCAAATAGAACCCATCTTTACAGAAATTAAAAATTGAAACATCATAAGTAACTGGAAATCAGTTTCTAGTAAAGAAGTTTAAATATGATATTTTAAATATGACATTAAATATGAAATAACTATTATTTAATATTTTCATATATATCAATAAAGCAAAAGAAACTCAGTGTATAGTTATCTAAATACACAAATCAATTACAAAAGAAATCAGTTACAAAACTTAGCTACATTTGGTTTTATAGATGCTTAATAAAATATTAAATAGATAATTCTTAGCCCCATGTTAATCAAAAGCTTAGTAATTTTGAAGCAGAAGCCAAGAACAGGCAAAGAAAATATTGAGTTGACTGTAATTTAAATTTGTTCTACAAGTATTAGCCATTGCATTTGGAGAACAGAAAAAAGTACATTCAATTCAAATGGGGCAATGGAAAACTATTATCAAGACATGAAAAGACTACCATTAAAAGCTCAAACAAATGACTTAAAGTATTAGAAGATAATTTATAGGTAATTAGTTAGAATTTTAATAAAAATTCAATAACACATAATTATACTATATTGATATAAATTTAATTCAAGAGCATAACTCATTTATAAATATAATAATAAAGATTAATTTTCTAGAAATAAACTTAACAAGATATGTGAGGAGCCTATCTGAAGAAATGAAACTGTAAAATGCTACTGAAGACCATAAAAGAAGACTTGGATAAATGAAAAGACTCTTCTAGGTCTCTTATAAAATGGTGTAAATGATAAAATATGTACGTATATATGTATATATATAAATCTAAATATGTGATGCAATCACGATAAATGTTAATATAATATTTCACTATGGAACTTAAAAATATGACTCCAAAGGTTCATCTGGAAAATAAGCATAAAGAAAATGCCAGAAACATTTGTGCAACCAGAGAAATGAAAAGACTAGCACCATCAGATGAGTATATCGCAAAGCAACGTAAACTAAAACTATGCGTTACTGTGTCAAGAACAAAATAATAAATTAGGGAACATAAAAGTTCTCCAGATAGACCCAAATGCACAATGGAAGAAAATGGATTATTGTAGAAGCTCAAATTTATTGGAATAGATTTGCTTAGACAACATATAGTCATTGGTAGGCAGAGAAATGAAAACTAAATTCTCTTTTTATTTTTCACACCTAATAAATTCTGGAGTTTCAAATATATAAGAGGATATGTAAGACAGGAAATACCAAAAAAATTAACTAGTGTCATTACAGATAATTATAATGCACTGTATACTTCAAAACTCTAGAAGAATTTTGAATCTTTTTATCATAAATGAAAGATGGACAATCACACATGATCCTATAAACATAAACAATGCATATGTTTTTATTGTATTGGTTAGAAAGTAAATTTACTTTCAATTAAAAAGATCTTGAGATGGGAATGTCTTTTTTATATTTTATATTTAAAGAAATCAGAAATTATCAAGATACAGATTATTAAGCATACTCATGAAATAAATACTTCTGTATTCTATTTAGAATCATACCCAAAGTTATCAATATATAAGAAAGATTTTTTTTAAAGTTTTCTTTTTTTACTTTGATTCATTATACACAAGTGGATTATAGCTGTTGTTTCTCTGGTTATACATAAAATAAAGTCACACCATTTGTGTAATCATACATGTACATAGGGTAATGATGTTTGTCTCATTCTGTTATTATTCTTATCCCCCTTCCCACCCCCCTTTTTTCCCTATGCAATCCATCCTTCCTGCATTCTTTACCCCACATTATGTATCATCCACTTATGAGAGAGATCATTTTGCCTTTGGTTTTTTGGGATTGGCTAATCTCACTCAGCATGACCATCTCCAACTGCATCCATTTACCTGTAAATGCCATATAAGAAAGATTATAAAATTATGGCATTTGCAGGTAAATGGATGATGTTGGTGACTGTTATGCTAAGTGAGATTAGCCAATCCCAAAAATCCAAAGGCCAAGTGGTCTCTCTGATAAGTGAATGATGATGCATAATGGGAGGTGGACATGTGGCAAGAATGGAGGAAGGATAGAGAGCATAGAGGGAAGGGAGGGGTGGGGTCAGGGTGGGAGGTAATAATAACAGAATGTGTGATAGACATCATTGCCCTGTGTACATGTATGAATGCACAGATGGTGTGACTCTACTTTGTGTACAACCAGAGAAACAATAGCTATACTCCATTTGTGTTCAATGAATCAAAATTAAATAAATAAAAAATATAAATAAATAAATAAATAAATGAGAAATGGAAAGACCTGAGCATGTGGCTCAGCAGATAAGTGCCCCTTCATTCAATCCTCAGTGCCTCCACCACTGAAAAAAGAAAAACTTTTAATCTGCGATCCCTAATTTAAATTTCCAGCAAAACAAATTTAAGAAGAGCCTATATAGTTAATCACTTCGTATTATACATTATGCAAATAAACGGGCCTAACGTAAAAAGACTTATTTTACAATAAAAAAAATAAAAAAATAAAGGGTTGGTGTATATTATCATTTGGATACGAGGTATCCCCCCAAAGTTGATGTGTGATATAATGCAGGAATGTTCAGGGGTGAAATTAGGTTACAGTTTTGACAACTATAACCTAATCAATGAATTAATTCATTTGCTGGATTAATAATTTGAATGGATTCATTGATGGGAACTATAGACAGGTAGGATGTGACTTGAGGAGGTAGGTCACTGGAAGTATGCCCATGAGGATTATATCATCCCTGGTTCCTTGATATCAAATTTTCTCTCTGCTTTCTGGGTGTCATGAACTAAGCAGCTTTCTTCCACTGCACTCTTCTGCCATGATGTTATGTTCTGCCTCACCTCAGGCCCAGAGTTATGGAGTTGGTCAACCATGGATTAAACCTCTGAAACCATGAGCCTAAATAAACTTTTCCTCCTATAAAAAAAAAGAAAAAAAGAAAGATTAGTCATTGCTTGATATGAAACTGATAAGAAAATGCACCATGCAGAAACAAACACAAATACCCAGGGGAGTATACAGAGAAAGTGACCAAAGTCTCTCATAATTAAAGAAAAGAAAATTAAAATAACAACTATGGACCACTTTTATTTATTGTTTTGCCAAAGGGAAAGAAGGGTATGAGTTAGAGGGAAAAAGGCATTCCTACAAACTGCTGAGTTAATACATATTTAGAGTCAGTTTGGCTATTTTCATATGATAAAATCTGCACAGCTTCTTCTATTCATTGATTCAATGCCCAAGAATATATCCTACAAATACTTTCAGTTGAATATGAGGAAGAATGTTCTTTAAATTTCCCCAAAAAAGGACTAATCGAATTAATTAAGGTGTACATCCATGCACTCTACAGCTATTCCAAAGATGGAGAATTTTCTTATGTGCAATTATGGAGGCATCTTTAATTCACCTTTAGAGAAAAATAGCAAAATCAATGTACAGAGCAGTGTACACTAGGAACCAGTCTGCTTTCAATAAGTTAATAAAGAATACATACCTTTGCTAACTTGTGCTTTCAATATTTCTGGAAAGATCCACACACACACAAAAAGAAAGTTTGCAACAGTGTCCTTTGGAATTTGGACTATGAGGCTGTCTTTGCAGGGAGACTTACTTTTCATTGTTTTACTGTTTAAACAATTTGCATTTTTACCAAGCACATACATTTCCTTTACAACAAAAGCTTTGAGAGACAAATGACCATTTTTTCCCAAGAACGAGTGAGAGATAGGTGATATTATTATTTGTAGAGAATTTTTTAACCTATATTGATCAATTTACAAATAATTAAAATGTATTTTATCTTAAATAAAAGAAACCTAAGGGATAGATAATAAAGTATTAAAACCCAGTTAAAAGATTATTCTATGGAGGAACACAGGCATAATTGGAGTTCTCTTCTGTCACTGGATGTGTGTGATCTGTATTCATTTGTTGAACAAGCAGCTGTGCGCTCTGGGCATTTTGCTTACTTTCGAGGAGTCTCAATTTCATATTAAGATGGAGATAATAATAATAACAGTAATGGTGATAATTGCATTAATACTTACCTCATAAAACTATTATAAAGATTAAATAAGAAAATGACCATAAAGTTTTATCACAGTTCCTGACACAGTAATTGCTTAAGAAATATTAGCTCTAATCAAAGAGTAGAAAGAAGAAAAGAATGTCAGCCAGCCGTCCTTTTGCTCTAGGAAATGCCTCCTAAGAAATTTCAGAGAGAGAGAGAGAGAGAGAACCATGTAAAGATACAGATATCAAGATTTATCTCCTAAACACAAAGTGGGGCTCCTATTCAATGCATGCTGACTTTCATCCATTTACAATACATTGCCAATATGTTCTCCATTATGCACAGGGTCCACACTCCATCACATGACATGTGAGGCTTGGGTGCTCACCTCCGCCTTCATTTTCTGACCTTCATCTTCCATCACTTTCCTCCATTTACTTTATGCTCTGGCCTTACCTTACCCAGTAGATCAAAGGACTCCAGGGCTTGGCAGTGTGGGAGTATCTGGACATGGAAACCATGTGGCACTGGGTCAGACGAACTTGCTTCCTAATCTTGGCTCCAACACCTACTGATGTGTGACCAAAGGCAATTCATTTGGTCTTATTTGCTAAGAAACTTTGCTTTTGATAGATAAACTTTTCTTGTTTAGACATCAAAGTAACTGTTGAGTTTACAAGCCAGAACACACCAATAATTAACAAAAAGTACAGTGTTCCCCACATAGTAATAATTGCCTAAATGTTTGCTCCCTTAGAACATCCGCAGCCTCTCTCACATCTGGACTTCCTTTCTAATATGCATTATAAGCCTCTTAGTTCCCTTAGTTTTCTGGATTATTACAGCAGTCATCTAACTTACTTCCAAATCTCCATTTGGTCCCTCCTCCTAGGGTTTCTTTTGGATTCATCTTTGTAAGCATTTTTCTAAGCATGTCTCTGCTGAAATCATCAGTGATTACTCATGTCCCCAGATGGAACTCCAATCTCTCCAATGTATTCTTCCAACCCTGTATCAATCCATTCTCCTACCTTTGCCTGTGCTCTAGCATTCTGTAGACCTCTCCCATTCCTGTATCTGTGCTCTAGTTACCTGTTTCCAGAATATTCTCCTCCAACCAAGGCTTCTTTCTAAAAGTCCTCATTCCTCCAGTGGATGGAGAATTCCCTAAGAACAAGGGCTATAGCATTCACTTTATATTTCCACCAACTGGAACAGCAGTTGGAACATAATGGTAATGTAAAGGAATGCTAAATAAAATAAAATAATGCTTATTTAAATAAAGAGAGTAAGTAAGTGGCCTGCAAGCATTTTTCCACCTCTACCTAACTACCAACACTGTGAGGTTGGAATGCAGTTTAATAATGACTTTAGTGTTGAGCTACTGTGTGGAGGGCATGATAGCAACATTATCTACCATTTTTGAAATGCCATTTTATGCTGAGCTTTGTCCTAGGAATTTCATGTCTATGGTGACATTTCATCAGAACATCCCAGCTTGGACCATTCCATTATTTTAATTTTGAGAAGAGGTAACTGAGATTCAGAGAGGTTAGCACTTGGCCTGCTTGCCTGTTATTTTTCTCTCTATATATATTTTCCCATTATCTTACACAACTGATGGAAATTTAGTTCCTTTTTTATGACATAGCACTGATCTGCCAGCTAATGCATCTGGTCCTTTACATCTGTTTGTCTCATTATGCCCATTTCAGGACACAAGATTCCAAAGGTTAAGTGCTTTCCTCAAGACCATTAGCCAAGTGAAGGAACAGAAATTAAAGCCCCTGTGTCATGGATTAGACTACACAGTTGCCTTGGAAGACATATATAAACTCTTCTATTCCCCTGAATGAGATATGATATGATCACTAATTTGTTAGGCTGGTTCGTGAAGTTCATGCCAGAGCAAGTTAAGAGACAAAGTATACAAGAATCAGATCCCAGGGGCTCAGCATGCCATATGGTGCAGTTTGCACTCTCTCCTGTAGGCAATGAAGAAAACATTAAACTCTAGCAGCAGAGAGGTACTTACTGGGAAGCTGTTCCAGTAGTGCTGACCAAAGAAGATGGTGGCTAAGTCACAGTTGATGGAGAGGAGAGAGCTGAGTCAGGAAATATTCAGAAGGTTGTCCATTTAATAAGTTTGGCAGTTGCCTCTTGAGCAAACTTTGCAACTATCTGAAGTTCATTGCAGCTTCCAATGTAACTATTAAAACCAAAGTGAAATTTGTGGTTCCTATTGCCCACAGGCCTAGAGTTTATTGTGTCACCATTAGTGGGGATAAGAGGGCCTTCAATAAGAAAAATGATCATTTTACTTCACAAGATTATTATATCAGTTTAAGGGATGCCAAGGTACAGCACCCACGTGGGTGTACCAGAGTGAATCTCCCCTTTGTGAAGGGATCAATAATTGTTCCACCAGCAATGGCTACAAAGCAACTTTAAAAACTAATAATTGTGGAAGGGCTGAATCCTTCATAATAAAAATCTTTAAAACCTTTATAAAATTCCTCTGTAAAGCCACTTTCCTGGGGAGACCTATAATTATCGAGAAGCAAGATGTGAACATCAGCCCATTTCCCATAAACATGGATGGGCTGAACCTCAGCCAGGAAACTGAAGGTAGGGAAATAAAACCCAAATGAGAAAATGAACCAGGATCAATTTTTCTTCCCAATGTATTTTATTGTATACAAACGATAAAATATAAACAGCCTCTGATTTCCCACCAGGCTGTTGATTTTTTTTGTTTGTTTGTTTTACAAAAGCTGCATGGCTAACACTGAATCACAAATCCTGTCCTTTCAATGTGCATCCAATCCGAGCTTCATTTATTTTGCTGCAGTTTAACCCTATTTTCATGTGGCTGCTGCTTTTCTTTTCTTGAATTTTAAATTCAAACACTTAGTTGGAATTTAAAATCTTCTTTCTCTCTTGGATCTTTTAAAAATCATAGTGGCAGGGGTAATCACCCCCTCCAGCCTTCTGCTCAAAATACTGGATTATTCATCGTTGTTCAAAAAGCAAGAAAAAGAAAACCTGGTTAAACTCAGATTCACCCCAGCCACCGTTCCAAGCAATAGTCCTGCTTTTAGCAAATTTTCCAAAGCTCTTCTTCCATTAAAGTCCCATAGGACTTGGAGACATTTTCTTAATTTATACAGTATGAACAGAAGAAGGAAACAGAAAGTGAGAAAACCAAGGCTTGGGTGGCCTTGGAACTTCATCTAATCACCCAGGTCTCAGTTTCCTCATATCTATAAGGAAAGCTCCGAACCAGAGCTTGAAGAAGAGGTAGTTTTAATTCCTTGAGCCAGGTCTGCTCAATCAATAATGACTGCTTCAGCTTCTTGTTGGGTTCTCAGGTTGACTTCAGGCTCAGGAGGAAGCAGTGTCATCTTAATTAGTGCTGTCTATCAAGCATGCAGGAAGTGATGACATAATATCAGTGTTCTAATGTTACTAGGAAAAGAGAAGAAAGAATGTACCTTGAACTAAAAGTGTGGATTCAAGAATTATGGGAAGATGAAGTCAACATTCTCAAGAAAGATGACTAAATAGGGATTAAAAACAAGAGAATTCAGAGGAAAATGATTGATTATGAGACAAGAGAACCAAATAAATTGAACTGGAGAGAAGACTATGTGCAGGCTTATTAAAAGACTGAAGATGGAGATGAAGTCTATCTGCAGTGTTTCTCCCTGGTGGGATGATTGAAGGACTGCACGTATGGAATGACAGGAACACCAACAGAGAACTTGTGGAAGGATCTGGAGACATTTCTGATTGACACAATTGACAGGGAATGCTACTGGAATCTGGTGGGTTTAGGCCAGGATCCTGCTGAACATTGCACAATGCACAAGATGATCTCACATAATAAATATTTATCCAGCCCCAAATATCAGTTGTATCAAGGTTTTAGAAATCCTATGTTGAATAAGTGGATATAGAACAAGTGATTAGGAACCCTACTCTACATGCATAAGTTACTATGCTAGAAGCTCCATTGTTCACTAACATAATTGTCCCTTTCCTTAATTCAAATCTGGAGCATGTTTCCTAGCTTTTTTTTACAGTAGGCATGGCCATGCGATTGAGTTTGGTTCAATGACATGCAAATGGATACTTCTGGGACTGGTCCTTCAATGAAACTTCAATTTGTAGTTTTCCTTTTGTAGAGTTGAATGGAGTGGACTCTCATCATCATGTCGGGGAGGGGAAGTCACATGATGAAGGAAGTCTGATCCTTGATTAACAGTACAGAGTATTCCCTAAATCCCTCGCTCCACACATTGGATTGTGCTGCCCAGGAAATATAAAATTTCATTTTATTAAACATTTGAAGGCTAAGGGTTGAATGTTACAGGAGTTAACCTACCCGAATAACATGTTGAGAAATGAGACCAAACGAACTGTCTTACTGAAGTTGTGCCCCTATAACAAAATAATGTGGGTACTAGTCTGATAATGGTTGTAGAGGCAGCGAAGCCCAAGATCAAGGTGACAGAAAGTTCAACATCTAGTGTTGCTCTCTGCTTCCAAGATGGTGCCTTGCTGCTGTGTCTTCATAGGGTAGAAAGGCAGAAGGAAGAATCCACTCCCTCAAGTAATTTATAAGGAGTGATGGAGACCCCCTATTCTCAACATTCCAGAGGCTCACCTTGGGTTTAAGTTTCAGCCTATGAATTTTGGAGGGACACATACATTTAAGCAGTAGCATTCACTTTTTGCTGTGCCCTAACACAATCAGCAGACTGACATTTTCTATTCTCCATCTGCTTGTCTGACTCTGTCTCTCAACTATCTTATACATATTCTTTCCACTCCTCCACCTTTTCTCTCTCCCTTCTGTCTTATACTTGGTTGCATATTTGATTAAATTTCTCTTCATGAACTTTATTACCAGTCCAAGTTTATCCATTCTTACAAATGCTTTTGAATCTTCTTTTTCCATCCAAAGCTGCTGGCAACCGACCTTAGTAACTACAACATCTCTAAAGCAGGGAAAAGGGGATAAGTGTCTTTCTACATCACAGTTTCTAGACCCCATCTTGACTCCATAGCATGTTATAGGATTCCTGAATCATTTTAAATTCTGAAGAAAAAAATATACAAACACTGTATTAGGCTCCTTAGGTCATAGACTTGTGTCTTCCCCAGAATTTATGTTGTAGAAAAATAAATATAAAAGTATAAGGAATGCTGTAATAAATACAGTATGGAAATAAATACAGTCCTGAGATTTCAGAGAACCTCATATGGTCTGAGTTCACAATAGGATAAACTGAAGCAATGACCTTTCTGGTGGGATTCATCAATGAGTAGGATTTGACTGAGAAGCACAGACACAGGCTTGAGGCCATTAAGGTGCCAGCTACACTTGGGGACAGGAGCACATCCAATTGCTTAGCTTAGAATGGGACTCAATAAAAATATAATGAGCCACAAATGAAAATATGTGTTTTTCAAATAGCCATATTATAAAAGTAAAAAATAGAACAGGTGAAATTAATGTTAACAATATATTTAATTCAATGTATTTAAAATGCAATTGTTTTGAGCCGGGAGCGGAGCTGCTTGCCGGCTCCAGCGGGGAATTTGGGCCCATTGGTGCCATTCTACAGCTTCCCTGGCAGAGAGACGCCATCGTTGGCTGTCTGAGCCCTAGGACCTAAGCTCAGCCCTTCCTGTGGGGACACAGCGCTTCAGCTCCAGGGTCACGGTGCTGCATCTCCTGGTTGCCTCTGCCCAGAAGCATTGATAATTCCCAAACTGGAGGTTGTGAGACAGCAGCTATCTTGGGTCACCACTTGATCAAGCACCTCTCAAACATCTGGTGAGTTACTGGAAATCTGCAGGGACACCCTAAGTCTTTACAGGGAAATTGCAATCCCTCTGATTTGCACTACAAGAGGGGAAGATACATGAGCAGCATGAGAAAACACGGGAAGAAAGTGTCCCAAACAAACCTAGATGATACATCAAGAGATCCCAAAGACAGCATGGTAGAAGGAATGACAGAAATGGAGTTCAGAATGTTCATAATTAAAATGATTCGAGAAGAGAATGAGGTGACTAGAGTGCAGATTCAGGATATGAATAACCAGCTAATAGAGCAATTTCAGGAAGCAAAAAATCATTTCAATAAAGAGATAGAAGTTCTGAGAAAAAAACAAACAGAAATCCTTGAAGGAAACAAGGAAATGAAGGAAACAATAAACCAAGTTAAAAACTCAATAGAAAGCATAATTAACAGAATAGATCACTTGGAAGACAGAACCTCAGACAATGAAGACAAAATATTTAATCTTGAAAACAAAGTCGAACAAACAGTCAAGATGGTTAGGAATCATGAACGAAACCTCCAAGAAATATGGGACATCATGAAAAGACCAAATTTAAGAGTTATTGGGATTGAGGAAGGCACAGAGATACAAACCGAGGGTATGAACAATCTGTTCAATGAAATAATATCAGAAAATTTCCCAAATATGATGAATGAGATGGAAAATCAATTACAAGAGGCCTACAGGACACCAAACGCACAGAATTTCAACAGATCCACACCAAGGCACATTATAATGAAAATACCTAACATACAAAACAAAGATAGAATTTTAAAGGCTGCGAGAGAAAAGCAGCAGATTACATACAGGGGGAAACCAATACGGATATCAGCAGATTTCTCAGCCCAGACCCTAAAAGCAAGAAGGGCCTGGGACAACATATTTCAAGCTCTGAAAGAAAACGGATGTCAACCAAGAATCTTATACCCAGCAAAACTTACCTTCAGAATTGATGATGAAATAAAATCCTTCCATGATAAACAAAAGCTTAAAGAATTCACAAAGAGAAAACCTGCCCTACAGATCATCCTCAACAAAATATTCGAAGAGGAAGAAATGAAAAATAACAATCTTGGTCACCATGGGGAGGAACTACCCTAAAGAAACAGTCAATCAAAGGAGAAGCAAAGTTAAGCTAAAAATCCCAAAAAAGCTAAAATGATGGGAAATACAAGTCATATCTCAATAATAACCCTGAATGTAAATGGCCTAAACTCATCAATCAAAAGACATAGACTTGCAGACTGGATTAAAAAGAAAGACCCAACAATATGCTGCCTTCAAGAGACTCATCTCATAGAAAAACATGCCCACAGACTAAAGGTGAAAGTTTGGGAAAAAACATACCATGCACATGGACTGAATAAAAAAGCTGGGGTTTCCATTCTCATTTCAGGTAAAGCAGACTTCAAGCCAAAGTTAGTCAGGAGGGATAAAGAAGGACATTTCATACTGCTTAAAGGAAGCATAAATCAGCAAGACATAACAATCATAAATATTTATGCACCAAACAATGGTGCTTCCATGTATGTCAATCAGATCCTTCTCAATTTCAGGAATCAAATAGACCAAAACACAATAATACTCGGAGATTTTAACACTCCTCTCTCACCGTTGGACAGATCCTCCAAACAAAAATTGAACAAAGAAACCATAGGACTCAATGACACAATCGCTAATTTGGACTTAACAGACATATAGAGAATATTCCATCCATCAAAAAGCGAATACAGGAGATCCAAGATGGCGGGCTAGAGGAAGGCTGCATTCCTACTTGCTCCATGGATTCCTACTTGCTCAGGATTCAAACAGCAGGAATATGACTCTCAACAAGATTTTATATTCAAAGCACATATAAGGGATCCCCAGGTGCCACTCCAGAATCAACTCAGCCGGGCTGGGCTCGGCCCCGCCGCAGGTAGCTACCATACGGGAGCGCCGGACCCAGCAGCTGCTTCGGAGCCACCAACCTGGGTCTGCGCCAGCCAACAAGTGAGTGCGGGTCCCCAGCAGCGCTTTGGAGTCACTGGCCGTGGCTCTGTCACCAGCCGGCGGCCTCCCAGGCAGAGACCGAGCATCTCAGGCTACCTGGGACATCCAGCGGCGTCGGGGGAGGTCTGGCCGGGAAACTCTGCGATCGTAGTCTCTGGCTGGGAGTGGGAACTATTCTGCGCCACTTCCGCAGCTTCCCTGGCGGAGAGTGCCCATCTCCGGCTTCCTGGGGCCCCCAGCTGCACCTGGAGAGGTCGGCCTGGAGCCCCTGGGATCGCTGACTCTGGCGGGGAGTTGGAACTGCTCTGAGTTTGGCGGCTTCCCTGGTAGAGGGGGTCCATTTCCAGCTTCCTGGGGCCGCCAGTGGTGTCTGGAGTGGTCCGGCGGGGAGCTTAGGGCCTTTGGCACCAGCTTACAGTGTCCCCAGGAGAGAGCAACCACCTGCCACTGCCTGAACCCCCAGCGAGGAGTTCAGGTCAGCCTGGGCTCTCAAGCCCAGTGTCTCCATCACTGAGCACAGTTCTGTGACACCACCCCAACTTGATCTAGTGCCCAGGCCCACACCCAGGCCCGGAGTCTACCACCTTGCTGTATCTAATTGTCTATCAACACAAGGCTGCCTCTGCCCAGAAGCATTGATCATTCCCAACCTGGAGGTAGTGGGACAGCACCTTTCTTGGGTCACCGCTTGATCAAGCACCCCTCAAGCAACAGAGGGGAAGATACACGAGCACCATGAGAAAACACGGGAAGAAAGTGTCCCAATTAAACCTAGATGATACATCAAGAGAACCCAAAGACAGCATGGTAGAAGGAATGACAGAAAGGGAGTTCAGAATGTTCATAATTAAAGTGATCGGAGAAGAGAATGATGTGACAAGAGAGCAGATTCAGTCTATGAATAATCAGCTAATAGAGCAATTGCAGGAAGCAAAAAATTACTTCAATAAAGAGATAGAAATTCTGAGAGAAAAACAAACAGAAATTCTTGAAGGAAACAAGGAAATGAAGGAAACAATAAACCAAGTTAAAAACTCAATAGAAAGCATAATTAACAGAATAGATCACTTGGAAGACAGAACCTCAGACAATGAAGACAAAATATTTAATCTTGAAAACAAAGTCGAACAAACAGAGAAGATGGTTAGGAATCATGAACGAACCCTCCAAGAAATATGGGACATCATGAAAAGACCAAATTTAAGAGTACTCGGGATTGAGGAAGGCGCAGAGATACAAACCAAGGGTATGAATAATCTGTTCAAAAAAATAATATCAGAAAATTTCCCTAATATGATGAATGAGATGGAAAATCAATTACAAGAAGCTTACAGGACACCAAATGCACAGAATTTCAACAGATCCACACCAAGGCACATTATAATGAAAATGCCTAACATACAAAACAAAGATAGAATTTTAAAGGCGGCGAGAGAAAAGAATCAGATTACCTACAGGGGGAAACCAATATGGATATCAGCAGATTTCTCAGCCCAGACCCTAAAAGCAAGAAGGGCCTGGAACAACATATTTCAAGCTCTGAAAGAAAACGGATGCCAACCAAGAATCTTATACCCAGCAAAACTTACCTTCAGAATTGATGATGAAATAAAATCCTTCCATGATAAACAAAAGCTTAAAGAATTCACAAAGAGAAAGCCTGCCCTACAGAACATCCTCAACAAAATATTCGAAGAGGAAGAAACGAAAAATAACAATCTCATTCATCATGGGGAGGAACTACCCTAAAGAGTCAATCAAAGGAGAAACAAAGTTAAGCTAAAAACCCCAAAAAAGCTAAAATGACAGGAAATACAAGTCATATCTCAATAATAACCCTGAATGTAAATGGCCTAAACTCATCAATCAAAAGACATAGACTGGCAGACTGGATTAAAAAGAAAGACCCAAC